>PISX010011108.1:0-66941 GCA_004024625.1 Mellivora capensis
TGGAGTTCAGTGATTCATCACTTAAATCTGACACCCGGTGCTTATCACAGCAGGTGCCCTCCGTAATGCCCATCATCCTCTATTGTATTTTTGAACTGGTTTTTCCTCTTTGGTATTCCATTCCTGTTATTTTTCCTTAGATTTCCTTTGGTGTTCTTTTCTCTAGATTCTTGAGATGGAAATTCAAAATACTGACATTTAATCTTTTTTTAAATACATGTGTTGATGTCTGTAAATTTCCCTCTCGGCCCTCCTCCAGCTTCATGCCAGAGTTTCAACTTCTTTTCAGTTCATTGACTTATATGACTTTATTGTTGTTATTTGATGTCTCAGCAGTTGGAGATTTTCTAGTGCCCTTTCATGTTCAGCACAACTCCCTTGTGGCCAGAGAACTTACTCTGCAGTATTCAGTTGTTTGAACCCTAGTGTTCTTTCTCTATAACTGGACATTTCATTAATTTTTCCATGTACACTTGAAAATTATGTGAAATTTGCTCTTTGTTGTTTTAATTTTTCCTAAAGTTAGTTTTGTCAGGTTTATCATAGTGTTGTTTTTTTGTGTGTCTTTACTCTCTTTGCCTTATCTTTTTTTATCATTTCTTGAGAGAATTTCTTAAAGGTTCTATGATTTTTAAATTTGTTTTTCTTTTAGTTCTCTTAATTTTTGCTTTAAGTATTTGAAGCTGTGTTTTGGGGTGCATACATATTTGAAAATGTGATCTTTCCCTGTTTGGGTTATTTTCTTTATCGTTATGAAATGTCTTCCTTTTTCTACAGAAATGTATCAAGTTTTAGAGTCTGCTATTAGAATGGTTACATTGCTTTGGTGGGTTAGTGTCTGCATGGTAATAATTTTTATTCTTTTACTTTCCATTTTCTGTTGGTCTTGTTTCTCAAGGGCGCCTCTCTTCACTTTATCACTTGGTTTTCGTTTCCGCTCACCATGCAGTCTTTCGGTTTGTTACGTAATTTAACGCAGCTAACCAGGTCGTTTGATCCCTGATCCAGTTTTGTAATTAACGTGGTTTTATTTCTTGATAAAACATTTTCTATTTTTTTAATGGTCACCCTCCATATAACAATGTATATCTTTGACTTTTTATTTTATTACGAATAAATTAAATGCGTTGCCATTTCCTCAGGGCACTTGACCCCGTGGACCCCTGCCTTGTTGTTGTGACACACCGTCATGGTCACAGGATGTCCTAATGACTGTCTTTAAAAACCTATATTTACACAGATTGATCTTTCTCTGGTTCTCAAAGTCCTTCATCATTCCCATCATCTCCTCATTTACATCTAGGTTATTTTTCCTTTTTTAAATTGTCATTCTTGTTGGGTTCACAGGCAGGGTTCTGTTAGTGTCAGGTGTGCAGTCCCATGACAGAGCGCTCGCGGACGCTGCTCAGTGCTCATCGTGGGAAGCGTGTGCCCCCTCTCCGCCCATCTCACCTTTCTTCTGTCTGAAGCATTTCCTTTCCTGTGTCCTTCAGTGAAGGTCCCATTCACACTTCTTGTTCTTTGATTTCTGAGGGATATTTGTTTTTTGGCCTGGCATGGAATCCTGGGTTGGTATTTATTTTCTTTAGCAGTTTAAAGATTTTATTCCTTCATCTTGTAGCTTTTGTCAGTCCCGTTGAGAAACCACCTGCTGCTTTTATCCTTGCTCTTCAGCGAGCGATGGGAAGTTTTTTCTCCGGATGCTTTACGACTTCGCCATTGGTTTCCAGTGGTTTGATTATGATGTCCCTAGAACTGGCTTTCTTTGCATTTATTCTGCTTAAGTTTTCTTGAAACATTCCAGTTGATGTAGAAGTATTTCATTGGGGTTTTAAATTTGTGTTTTTCTGATAAAGGTTGTAGTTCAACATTGTTTTGATACTGTTTTTTGGACATTTGTATATCCTTTTTCATAAAGTGCTTATTGAATTATTTTCATATTAACTTAAAAAAAGTTATTAAGTAAAATTTAAAAACCCATTCTGAGGTTCTCAAAAACTCCTTACAATACTTTTCTTAGTCTTTGAAAATAATCTTTGAAAGTGTGTATTTTGTACTTAAAAAATAAATTATTTGTTGTCAATTTAAAATTTTAAGTTTTGGGTATAATTGCTGATTTATTTTTCTGTGTGTGTTGTATAATGGATATCATTTTTTTATTAAATTTTGGAATATACTCCTTTATGAGGTAGAACTTTATTTTCTCTTAGTTTAATTTCTTGCCTCAAATCACTTGTATATGGCAGTCTGATAAGTCCTTTGAAGTTGATAATGGGCATCCTTGCAACTCCTCATATATTGATAATCCTAGGTTTTCACCAGCTCTTTCTGTCTTTACGTAGTACATCTTAAACTAGTAAAATGAACACTTTTTAAAAAAAAACATGTATTTTAGAGAGAGCAAGAGAGAGGCAGCATGAGCCGGAGTGTAGAGGGAGAGGGAGAGAGAATCCCAAGCAGACTCCCCACTGAGCAGGGAGCCCAATGCGAGACTCGAATCCAGGACACTGAGATCATTACCTGAGCCGAAGGCAGACGCTTTACCGACTGAGCCGCCAAAGCCGCTCAATGAACATCATTTAACTGACGAGTTACGTGGAGAATTGTATATAATTGAGTTGTTATTTTTTGTGTCACCTATGATCAGTCATTTCAGGAAAATTTTGAATAAAATGTAATATGTATATATTTCTTTGATGCATGAGTATCCCAAGACCGTCTTACTGACTGGTGCTTGGCCCTGTTTGTGTATGTGCTGACGAACTGGGCATTCTGGTTTCGAGTTGCTTGGGCAGCTAACTGCTGCTGTTCCATACTCTACCAAAAAGCCTGCACGAGCGACTGTTGAGGAATACTAGGAAATGTAAATTAGGTTTTGTCATGTCATGAAGCAAAAGACAGAATATTGAAGCCAACTAATTGTGTCATTTTAAACAAATAGGACCACGTTATGTGGTACAAATAGGTGACAAAATTATTGACTACAATGAAGAATTCCGCCTTTTCTTGTCAACAAGAAACCCGAATCCCTTCATCCCGCCGGACGCGGCCTCCATCGTTACGGAGGTCAACTTCACTACCACCAGGAGCGGGTTGCGAGGACAGGTACGTGTGGCCACCGAGACGTGACCTCTGCGGTCTCCTGCAGCTTGGTGTACTCAGAGGACTCTCGAAACTGGAGGTGCCTTTGCGGAAGTGATGAGCGTTGAAGCTTGTGGAACCGTCTTGACAGTCTGTTCGTGGGTGGAGTCAAGCGTTGGGGTTTACTTTATTGTTTGTGTTAGACTCGTGCGATTGTTGTTAGCATCAAAGCGCGCTTCTCCCAGACGCCCGTTAATTTCAGGGTCAATTTCCGTCAGGTGTGGGAGAGTTTGGGAGAGAGAAGGATCAGAGATTGAGTTCAGCTACGTTTTCTGTTTTAATTATGAAAACTGAAGTTCACGTAACAGAACTCCGTTTCAGTTGACTTGTTTGGCTGATTGAGGGCAGGTGTTGGAGTCCCCAGCTGACATTTGTTTTTCCACTAGAACGTATGCCTCTTTGAATTTTCATCTCTGTGTATGACTTCTTATGATTTAGACCATTATGTGAATCTCAAAATGATTTTTTATTTTCTAGGCTTTTGCTTACATAGTTTCCTCACTCATTTTCCTCTTAAGGGTCATGCCTGTTGCCTTTGAGTCCTTCTGTTTTTCACTCACCTAACAGTTGTAGACTCTCCCTGTTTTCATTTACTATGATAGTGTGTATACTTGGTACATTTTTACTTAATTATAATTTTCAAAAATTTCCTTTAAAATTCTTTTTTTTATAATGACATACGGCTCACAGCATGTGTTTTTATGGATGGTATGTTTTGACTTACTTGGATGATACTTCTTATAAATAAAACTATGAAGGGATAACTGAGCATGGCAGATTTGATTGATGAAATTGCTCATTCTGTCTGGAGCCTGGCCGTCCCCACGCAACGGGGGTCAGATCTGTCAGAAGTGCTCAGTGAGGTCGCTTGTCTGGCAGATTTGCATTGACATGTTTTATGACCCGCCTGTGTCATAAACCCTAATTTAAAGTTTCAAAATGAAGAATTTGACATAGCATTTAAAAATAGCTTTTGGAAGATTCATTTAATTCACCCATTTAAAGTGTGCAGTTCTGTGGCTTTTTAGTGGACTGCCGGGTTCTTGTGGTAACTCTCTGTTGCACATTTTAAAGAAGAGCCAGACTTTTCCAAAGTGACTGTGCTTTACTTCCCCGCCAGCAACGTGTGAGGATTCTGCTTCCCCCACTGTGTTGCCAACACACATTGTTATTTGTCTTTTCAACTGTGGCCGTTCTAGTGGGGGTGAAGTAGTGGTATCTCACTGAGATTACGAGGATAGAGTATTTTAAGTAAGAGATCTCTTTGTTTCTTTATAGGAATATTTGCCACTTAAAAAATCTAGTTTCCATAGTTGTCACATATTTAATCTAATTTTAGAACTAAATATTACATATTGATATGTTAAGTAAGAAAATTTCTTACACATGTCTTATACTATTTAATGTTTTATTGATCAGTTTAACTATTTGCCTCTTTTTGGTCAAAAATAATTATGAAAATTATAATATATTATACTATTATGAATTATGAGTATTATAATAGTCATATTTAATTAGAGTCAAATGAAGTACATAATATCATGATAAGTGCAATATTTGGCACAACACAAGTTGTGTTTGTGGGAAGTTTGTTTTGTTCTGTTTGAACTTTACCACTAAAATAACTGACTTAAAAAAAATTTTTTTTTAAGCTTTTGGCTTTAACTATTCAACATGAGAAACCTGACTTAGAGGAGCAGAAAACAAAACTATTACAACAGGAAGAAGATAAGAAAATACAGTTAGCCAAGCTTGAGGAATCTCTTTTAGAGGTAAAATTTGGTTATTCAGGATGCTTTCTTACATTATTTTTTTAGTGAATATGATTAATAGCTACTTAAAAACTCAGTAGTGCCTTCCACATGTTTTTGGTTGTATCAGAGATACCTTAAAATAAAAAATCAGAGAGAAAAAAGTAGATGTCTTGGAATACAAGATCTTAAGAAGTAATGGTAATTAATGTCTAAAATAAGTGATTTTTAAGGAATACTGACTTTGTATTGTATTATTTCACTAATGTTTAATTATCTATTATATGCTTAGAGTTTCAAGCCGCATTAAAATGTAGCATGAAATTATTTAATCTGTAACTTTAACTAGTTTTTATTTTATTAGATTGATAAAATTAATACAAATGCTTTGATGATATAGTATGTGTAATGATTTACTCTGACATTCTCATAAGCTATAAAATGTTGAAATTCTTTTAAAATAACGTAAGTTTTCATAAACATTATTTAGTGATAGCTAAGACGGGCTTCTTTTAATAGGTTATTTTAATATGTATGATAATATTTACATTATTTTATTGATTTTTGCTGCAGACACTTGCCACATCCCAAGGGAATATTTTGGAAAATAAGGATTTGATTGAATCTTTGAATCAGACGAAAGCAAGCAGCGCACTTATTCAGGAGTCGCTGAAAGAATCTTACAAACTCCAAGTTTCCCTTGACCAAGTAATTGTTTCCTTTTTTTTGTAATCTTATATCATGTCTTCTTAAACTTTTATGTTAATATGACTAAACAGTGGAGAGTCAGGACTTTGGGGAATGACGATTACAAAAAAGAAAGTTCTTCAGAAAGCCCAGAGCCTGGGTCTGATGGGTCCTGCTCTGGGGGGTGGGGTGAGATGCCCAGGGCACTGAGCAGGAGGTCCACTGGCCTCTGCTGACCTCTGGCACAGCATTAGCTCTTGTTCTGGGGTGACAGTCTTATACTGAAGTTGAAAATGAGTACTGAAAATGACTGTTAAGAGTATCTTTGCTATTCCTGGAGCTTTTTAAGATTAAGGCACGTTCAGTATATTAAGTTGGAGCTCTAAGGTGTTTTTTCTGTTAAAAATATTTTCTTCCCTTAAGATGCCATGGCTTAAAATGCCTTTTGCCTTTCTTTTGATAAGCCCTTTTGCAAAATCCTAGCCCAAGTTCAGAACAGCCCGCCTTTCCTTCTGCACTCTGGTGATGGAGCTCTGCCTGAAGGCGGACAGATGCCTGGACAGAGGAGGGTTCCCGTGGATTTCTGGGCTCCAGCCTGCCTGGGCCCGTGCTGATGGCGTCCTTTCAGTGCCATCCAGCCCTTGTCCTGGCTGTGCACCTACAGGGCACTGCCATTTGTCCTGGGAAAGCCCCTGTGGGAACCGCTGCAGGAGCAGGTGTGCAGCCCTTGGCGGTCCTGGCCCCCTGGCTGAGCCCAGCCGATGGTGCACCCCTCTCTTCCCGGTCTCACAGCACAGGGCTTGGCCTGCCTCCTGCACGCACAAAACTGAGGCACCCGTAACGGCATCATGTCTGTGATCCTGGCGCTGGGATCACAGTGACTCCTGAGTCCCGCTGGGAACACTAGGCCCTGCCCTGTCGGGGCCCCTTCCCGGCTGTCCCAGGGGTCCGTGTGCTCTCGGTCTGTTCCGCGCCCACGTGGAGCCTGACACCCAGTCCAGGCTCCACTCCACCAGTGTTCCTGCGGCACCAGCACCCACACGCTCTACACTCGCAGTCCCTCTGCACTCGGGTCCGCTCTGTACTTGCGGTCTGCGCTGCCCTGGGGGTCTGTTCTACACTCGCGGTTGCTCTACACTCAAGGTCATTCTACACTCAAGGTTGTTCTATACTGGAGTCCGCACTACACTTGCGGTTGCTCTACACTCGCAGTCGCTCTACACTCGCGGTCTCCATGCTCCCCTCCTCGCAGGGGCTGTGGCGCCCTGCCCTCTGGCCACCTTAGCAGCGACCCTACACTGCCTCCCTCCGGGAACGCACGGTCGCACTGCTTCTCTTGGGCATTACTGCTCAGCTGCCCCCCTTACTGCTCCATCAGGCAGGCACTCTCCGCCCTCCAAAGGGCCGCGCGTGTGGTCCCGTTGCTGAGACTTCTTTAATCCGCGGTGCTCAGTCTTGTAAGAGGAAGGCAGGCTAGGTGGTGCCCTGTGACATGTCACTGTGTGGCACCCGTGTGGGATGCGCAGGGTGGCCGGCAGGGCACGGGGTGGCTGGTGTGTGCCGGCGCTGAGGGCCACCTCCCCACCCTCTGATCTGCAGGAGCGGGACGCCTACCTTCCCCTGGCTGACAGCGCCAGCAAGATGTACTTCATCATCTCCGACTTGTCCAAAATTAACAACATGTACCGCTTCAGCCTGGCGGCCTTTCTGCGACTTTTCCAGCGAGCTCTGCGGAACAAGCAGGTACGCCGCCCTTATCCCACAGTGGGCAGTGGCTGAAATGCCTTGACTAGGGGCTTGGCTTAGGGTGAGAATTGCCTGTGAAGACTCGTCTGGAATTCTGTTTCAGAAGGCCGATGGGACCGTTTCAAACTATCTAAAGAGACTAGCTCAGAAACTAGCTGAATTGTGTTTTACGCTCTTGACCAGCCATTCTGGGGTGACAGTCCTCTCAATGGAAATGATTTCAGTTCTGAGTACAAACCCGGAAGTGATAGATTATCATTAAAATGGCATAAGGCTACAAAATTGTCTGCATGATCTCATTCCTTGGGGAAAACAACACTGAAAATGTCATTGCCGGTCATTTGAGCTGTGCTCCGTGCCAGGTCCTGTAGCTAAGGAGGCCAGAGGCATGTCCTCCGCCTTGTGGGGTGGGTCTGCTAGTGGGGAGGGGTGTCTTCACCCACAGGCTTCGCACGGTCCTTACAGTAAGCCCCGGGTAGCGTGGACAGCTGTCATGCCCTCCGCAGAGACCTGCATGGCGTTGGGGAAGATTGTGAGGCCGGACAGTGTGAGCCCTGTGCGCACATGCTGTCTAGACGTTTTCCTAACCCCAGGCTCAGCCGATCCGACGGTGGTTTTCTTCAGCTCACGGCCAGGGCCGAGCAGAGATGGCTCACCTCTCTTTGACAGTGTTTGGGACCTCAGCTGGGACAGGAGGGGCAGAGTGGGGGGGGCGGGGGAGACTCCCCTGCTCATCCGGTGCCTGGGGCCAGAGGGCTTGGTGAGGAGGACACCGAGCTGGACTTCTACGCCGCACAGAGTAGCAGCTGTCTGGTAGGACATGTTGGGGGCCGAACGTGTGTTCCAGTGCGTGAGACAGAAGCTGTTGTTAGTGAGCCTGGGGTCAGTGTCACCTGCGTTGTGTGCCGTCTGGTGGAAGCAGTCCCAAAGCTGCTGTGATCGGGGCGGGGGGGGAGGGAGAGCCTCACCTCTTGACAAGAGGGTGTCAGAGAATGGGCCTATGGGTTTTTTTTTGTTTGTTTTTTTAAGGCTTTTATTTATTTATTTGAGAGAGAGAGAGATCACAAGTAGGCAGAGAGAGAGGAGGAAGCAGGCTCCCCGCTGAGCAGAGAGCCCGATGTGGGGCTCGATCCAAGACCCTGAGATCATGACCTGAGCCGAAGGCAGAGGCTTTAACCCACTGAGTCACCCAGGCGCCCCAGAGAATGGGCCTGTGTTTTAAGGCAGCTACAGACATTGATGGTTTCTCTTTTTTCAGTGGGTTGCTTCTCTAGTTTTCTTCTGAGTTAAATTCCTAGACTTGGATGACTGGGACCAAAGTGCCCGTCTGTAAGCTCTCAGACAAATGCCTTCTCATCACCTTTGGGGACACGTGCTATTGGCGTGTTAAACTGAGGCAGCGACAGCACCTTTTCCATCTGTGTCTCCACCAACAGTGGATTATATATTCAAATAATTTTTGCATGATAAATTTCTCATAAATTACTTAGAAAGTACTCAATTATAAGTTTATTTTAAATTCTTTCTTTTCCTTTAGTCTAAAAATATTCCTATTCAAAGTCAGTGACTCTGGGGGCGCCTGGGTGGCTCAGTGGGTTAAAGCCTCTGCCTTCAACTCGGGTCATGATCTCAGGGTCCTGGGATCGAGCCCTGCGTCCGGCTCTGTGCTCAGCAGGGAGCCTGCTTCTCCCTCTCTGCCTGCTTCTCTGCCTACTTGTGAGCTCTGTCTGTCAAATAAATAAATAAATAAATAAAATCTTCAAAAAAAGTCAGCGACTCTGAAGGAGTATGAGAACTGATGAAGACGTTAGCAGTTCTGCCTGAACCCAGTGAGAACTTGGGTTATTCTGGCTCATAGCTCTGTGTCTCCTCAGGAACCGGCAATCTTCGATGGTGTGGCTCTTGAATAACATTGACCTTTGTGTGTGCATGTGTACGTTTGTGTATATTGTGTGTGTGCATGTGCATGCATGTGCATGCGTGCACATGCATGTTTATGCGTGTGTGGGTATGTATGCATGTGTGTTTGTGTGTATTGTGTGAATGTGTGTGCACGTGTATGTCTGTGTTTCTGTATGTGTGTGTGTATATGTTTGTGCATGTGTGTGTTTGTGTGTATTGTGCATGTGCGTGATCTTCGTGAAGCAGTAGTGAAGGGGAGAGGCTGTTTGCCACGTGAGCTCTCAGGTAGGACAGGTACCCCTGGGGCCAGGCCGGGGCCTGCTGCACATGAGCACCAGCCTGTGTGGTTTTATGTCGGTGTCACAGCTCACCCTGCTTATCCTGGATGTAGTTCTTTAAACTGTTACAGTTGTCATGCGAGGTTTTTTCTTGTCCGTTATAATCATAAGCAAGAAAATTTAGCCTAACTTGTACAGCAGAGTTGAACTTTCACGGGCTGTTTCCTCCAAGTGCTCCCTGAGGTGAGATGTAAAGCTCTGTCACTGTTGGGAACCAGACCAGCCTTGAGAGTCCCCTCTGCCTGTGTCCACACCAGGCCCTTCCTCAGTAGGCAGAGGGGACAGCCGTTAGTGGCGTTCTCCAGATCGTGGCAGTCGTGGTCCACACAGAAGCAGAGAACAGGGGAAACACTAAAGGCGGCACGAGGTCTTCAACGGCATCACGGTCGAAGTTATCGTCCATCCTTAGCTGACGTGGAAGGCATGGTTTAAGATTGTTCGGGTTCTTATATTGAGGATGAGAAAATTTTATATTGGGTGGTTCTGGTCACTCTGTTTTGGGGCTGGGTTGATTATTATAATACAAGGAATGAAATGGGTTTAGCCCATACTCATAGTATTTTTAATGCCATTAGGTATCAAAGTGGTATCGTCAAATTCAATTCACATTGTATTATTGGAAATTGACTAATTTTCATTCATTGAAATCCTTAACTCTGTGCATTAAAGAAAAATACATCAAATATTTTTCTTGTGTTAGTGTACAAATTTAATGTACTTGTTCGGTCCCTTGAGTTGACAAAGATAATTGTTCCAGAACCAGCTTTGAGTCTGGAGGGGCAGTTTACAGGTGTGATTATGCTGTGGGGTATTATTTACATGTTTATAAATTTCCTAATGGTTTTTTAAATTTTCTAATTGCAATCTATAGGAATCTGAAAATACAGAACAGAGAATCCAGTCTCTTATCAGCTCATTAAAACATATGGTCTATGAATATATATGCCGTTGTCTATTCAAGGTAAGAAGTACTGTTTTTTCATGTATAAAATACAACCTGTATTTTGATTTGATTCATTATTACAGTTAAATTGTATCACATTTACCTACAGAAAGGTATTGAGATTGGCATTTCTGATACTTTCCCAGAATGATGCTCATGGCTGACTGGAAGGTCTCATGGCATGGCGGGGTGTGGTTGGGAGGGAGGAGAACGCGAGCAAGGAAGGGAGAGCACACGTGCAGGGGGTCGGCCGCTGTGGCTCTGGACGCCGGGAGCCCAGAAGGAGGACCCTGTACAGGCTGTAGTTGCACCGGTGCCCCCTGCTCAGCACCGGTGCCGGTGTGCACCACAGTAGGACACTTGGGGGGTCTGTTTGGGAGTACTTCCTCTACACAGTTGTTGCATTCAAAAATACCTCTCGATATTGCCAGTGTCCCCTAGGCTGGGAGACAAAACTGGTTCCATTCCTGGCGTTAGGAGGTAAACTAATGCCTGATCCTGAGTCGTGAAATTTGTCGTGGGTGTCTTCGTATTACAAGTGTCCCCGAGGAATATACAGTGAAATGTACTTTAGAAATTTTTGAATGTTGTAGAAAATAGAAGCTTTCACTTAGGATTTTTTTTTTTTTTTTTAAGTACTGGTCTTTGGGTATAGGCTGAGCTAGATGAGGAAGAGCTTTGTAAAGGCAATTGACCACATGAGAGAAACAGAGTTACTATGGTGCGGTTATGTAGGGTTCTTAGAAAATCTTGGGAAAGATACAGTTAATACATTCTTCAGAAAGGGACAGTAACTTTTTTGATTAGAGTCAGAATATTGATGATCTTTCCTTGAGACAGAGGGAATTATTACTGGACACTCAAAGACCTATAGTTGGACATTTCTGCGGGATGTTTCTTTAATGAGAACTGCGGAGACCCCATACAGGTCTACAGACGGTGTATATGTGTATTTTGGAGCTCTTATGGTTAGCCAGCCTTCTAAATCTCACCTGTTTGGCCCCCAGCTTTAACTTGCATACATGAGGAATTATAAGCAGATCAGGAAGGAAGGTAAAATAAATAGCTTTAATAAAAATTCAGAGCAGATAAAAAATATTGATAAGCCATAACTGGATAAAAAATAGAAAGATTAATAATATCCAGATTAATAATTAGATTAATAATATCTGATTATAAGCAGATGATCTCAAAGCCCAATTTGTCCCTAAAACGTTATGACCTTAGGTAGATATGAGGATGGCATCTCTAACATTTGTGTAATGTATTTTTGCACATAATACTTAAGCATTTTTATTACACAGACACAACTTAAAAATATTTTCTGAAAGAGTTTCAAGCTTTATTTTATTTTAAGTTTATTTTACCTTCCTTCCTTATTTGCCATGTTTGTTGATTTTCTTGGTATTCTAAAAAATAAGCTATTTACAGAACAAGTCCACTTTATTGTAATTATTTTTAAATTTTATTTTTTAATTGTTGGATTTATTTTTTGATTGCTATGTTATGAATTCTTATGATTAGTTTTTATTTTATTCACATATAATGTACTGTTTGTTTCAGGGCTGCAGGTCTGTGAATCGTCAGGCTTACACACTTCACAGCACTCAGCATAGCACATGGGCTCCTCAGTGTCCATCACCCAACCACCCTGTCCCTACCCCCCACGCCCCAGCAACCCTTAGTTTGTTTCCTGAGATTAAGAATCTCTTATGGTTTGTCTCCCTCCCCTGGTCCCATCTTGGTTCATTTTTTCTCCCTCTCTTTGTAGCTTTAACCTTTCTTATTCTCCTAGCAAATACATTAGAGCCACAAAGCTTCATTTCGATCACTCTCCTAAGAATATATTTAATGCTTTTTTACTTTTCTTTCAAGACCTATACACTCAAATAGGCTGTGATTTGTGAAAACATCACAGACCTGCACTTACTTTTAAAATGTTTCAGTGGAAAGGTAATGGGAACTTTCCATTCACTGCAGAGATGAGCAGCTTGTTCGGAATTCCGTGTTTCTGATCCGTATATCTGCGCCTCTGCCCATGTTCTTACTTTGTTTTTAGTAACACACTGTATTGACTGATGAGATTTAAAGCCTTACGGCTTGCGCTCTGTCGTGTAATTAGGGGAAGACACAGTGCGTGTTCAGGGTGGAGGCGGCTGACTCTGTCAGTGGAGTTTAGTTGCGGCTGCCCCTGTGCAAACGCATGGCAGTGAGGCTCCAGCCAGCGTCCTGCTGCACGACCTGGGGGCGCGACGGCTGGGCGTCCTCAGCAGTGTGGGGAGCGTGTGCGATTCCTTATCGACCGTCTTGAGAGATACTTCTCTGTTGTGAGCAGTTAACACTCACCTTTCGAAAGCTGTCATGTGTAATTCCAGAGACGTGTTTTAACTGGTGATGGACTGTCTGGTTTCTAATATGCAGATTTCTCTATCAGTGTGAAGTCAGCAATCCACGGAGTTCCAGTGTTGCATAACAAGAAAGCACAGGAATGGTAGAGCAATGAGATAATTTCTCAAGACTGAGCATTGTAATCTGACCTAGGGTGGAACTGATTTCGTATTTTAGTGAAAGGGTTTTGTATCTGTAGCAATCAGCTTCACATTACCCTGCCTGCCAGTCTCTCTTCTGATGTTGCTGGTGTGTTGGTGACAGCGTTGTGACAGCGAGAGACCCTGAAACAGAAGCTGGGTTATTAGTGGTCACGTCACACCCACAGAAAACCAGCTCGACCTGGAACAAAAATGATTGACTTGTTTTGTAGCAGAAACTTTGGACTTTTAATAAACCAAACCAAATGGAGAACGCTGTTGAGCTCTTTCCCTTGAGATCACTGGCTCTGCCATTCTTCTTCTCCAAGTGACCAAAAGTGTTTCTTTCAGTAACTGAAGTATTTTGGACAATTATAGCATAAGTAGCATACTTGGCTCCCCAAAACTTATGATTATAATGGAACTGTGTACAAGTTAGTACTTCTCCAGGTAATTTCTTCATCCCAGTTTATCACTTGGAGTAGATACAAAGTAGTGGAAGTTGCATTGGAGTTTAAATAATTTCCACATATTGGATGAGAGTAGAGAAAAGGGTTGGAAAGAGGTCTTGGAGAGCATGTACTCTCAGTGTTTACCCTTCCTCGTGGAAGTATTTCCTAAGGGAGCTCTGATGTGGTGCAAAAAGACTGTCTGGTGAGGTGTGGAGAGCTCACCTCACCTCCCTCTTCCAATGAATTGGCTAGTTGAGTAAAATACATATGAATCATACATTTTCAAAATAAAATCATAGTGTTTCATGATTGTATTTATCTGACAAATCATTGAATTTGGGTTCTGGTACTTTTTTCTGTCAAAATGTGTTTTCTTTTAACAGAAAAGTGGACGTTCTTTGATTGGCCTTTTATAAATTTTATAACTTGTTCCTGCTAAAATGAATCCTGATAATTTGGATCATTTTCTTCTGCTTCGGAAAATTTGAAACTTAGCATTTATCTAACCCTTTAGATTTTCATAAGTAGAGTTGGATTGCATAGAATTGTTCATTAAAATGTGTGACTTCGAGCACAAGTATGGGTACTCAAGGTCTACGCTATCTCAGTATTGTGTAGATTAGAGCAAGGCTTCATATGGTAACATCTGTTTTATACTTTTCCCTGAATGTATTTGAAAGTAATGAATAGTGTAGAGTACTCGTATTCTTCCTACTGCTTCTTAATCTCTGAGAATCATGTGGTTTATAGAATTTTTTAAGATAAATTTCCTCTTCAGTGCAGTATTTGTAGTACATCAGGTTACTGCAAAGCGGGTAGTTATTACCTGTCACCTTCCAGTGTTCCAGGCACCGTGCAAGGACATGCACTGTTACTCAATTGCTACAACAACCCCATTCTAGAAGGGAGGAAATCCAGATTTAGAGCTAGCACCTTTCTGGAGGTTTTTCGGATGTAGAGGATGTCGGAACTGGAATTTAAACCCACTCTGCTGGATGGCGGAGACATGGGCTGACCAGCTGGGGGTGAAGCTGAACGGTTGTGTCTGGGAAAGTGAGCTGTGTCCCAGCCGAGACGTGCACTTGAGGATTCCCGTATTTCCTCTGAGTCCTGTGCTAAAGGTTTTACCCTTGGTGAACATTGACGAGCACGGGTAATGACAGAGAATGCACGGTGTGGCTGATTCACACCATGTAGTCATCTCCTAAGATCTCTCTTCATGCTAATTATGTTGATAAGCACTTGAGAGGCTGCTCATTATATAGCCCCTTGATAGTAAAGAATTTTGTAAGAGAACCCAAGTGTGATGAGATAAATTGACGTTGAACTAAAAAACCCTAAATTTTCTGGTCTGATGAGCAGTGTAGATCAAGGACATCAGAGGTACAAAATATTTTCTCAACTAGATATTGGCGGGTTTTTTGTTGTTGTTATTGTTTGAAATAAGTACGCAGAATGTCCGTAAGCTTGATGTGTTCATTCTTAATTTGACTCCAGTTTATTTGGAAATAGTGTGTTCTCTTGTCTCTCAGTAAGTTATATTTTTAGGAGTACTTTTGAGGCGTAATTGTTCTTTATTAGAATACTGTTCCTAAATACTTATGGCTGATGGCCGGCAACAGCTTCTTTGGCCATTTTCAGCCGGGAACGCCTTTGACGGAGATCCCGGTGAGCCTGGTTGGGCCATGTGAATTCGAACTCCCTGATACCTGAGAACACTGCACATCTCCCCAGATGGCTTGTCTTGCTTTTTATATTTTTAAGCCACATGGGAGTTACTTCACACACATAGTAGTTGGTTGTAACTTTTTCCCCACAACCGAGTGATGGCCATCTGCTTAAAGTTTTTCTACTTTGAGAATTTTCTTTTTCAGGCATTGACTGTGTTATGGTTGTAAACACATGGTTTTTATTTATTCACTTAATAGGCATTTGTTGAGTACTTGTGTATACATACAAAACATATACTTTCATAAAGGAAATTATCCTTTCGTGTTATTCAAGACACTGAATCTTTCCGACAGAGGGGTGGTTTTCCTGCAGGTGAGGAGATCACTTGCTGGTAGTCTCTACAGCCTTTACAGTTAGTTTAGGTGTAGATTTATAATCATATGCACATATGAGATATAAAGTGTTATTTATAGTGTGGGGGAAGCTATATAAAATGCTTAAATTATAAACTGGCGGGAAAGATGGTGCTTGAGTAGATGATTTTTTTGTTGTTTTTAATAAGCATTTACTATATTTTTAAACAGAAATAAGTTTATTTTAGAAAATTTACAAAATACACTTAAGAGAAAAAGAAGAAACCAAAAATAACTTATAGTTGTAAAAGTAAATCACCAATAAAAATTGATTCCATTTTTTTCAATTTTTTTGCAGATATATATCCATATATGTTTATATGAACATATTGCCCTTCTTTCCATTGTGTGGGCTATGCTATATATTTTGATTTGAATATTACTTAGGATAAACGTTTGAACATTTAGTTTGTTTCAGTGTTTCCCCCATAATAAAAAATCTTGCATCAAATATCCTCATTTCTTATCTATAAATACATTCATCATCCTTTGCATAGCTTTCTAGAAATGAAATATCTTGATTTAAGGGCATAGAGAATGTTCTGGATCATGTAAGCATACACAATGACAGATTGAAGATTACTAATGCAGGGGGTTGATCTTCATGGTAATGACTAATTCAGCCCTCAAAATTGGATTTCAGCTTGTTAAATAAACCTGTATTTTTTTAATTATATAATTATATGATGTATATTATTAATACATAAATTATATATATATATAAATGATATATACGCATTTGTATGATATATATGAATAAATATAAATTATATGATGTATATATACAGTTATATGATGGCTAATCTTTAATATTTTCTCTAAAACTTCAGGTACTTTCTCTATCCTTCCCGCCTACAACTTGGAAATTTTGTTCTGTGTAGGTGCCACTGGGATAGTCATTTCTTATATTGGTAAAAGTAGATAATTTAAAGATAGGACACAGATTTTGTGAACTGACATTTCAGGACTGTGCTTTTCCGAAAACACACATTTAGAAACAGCAAGATAACATTTGTTATTCTTTTCAGGCTGATCAGTTGATGTTTGCTTTGCATTTTGTTCGAGGCATGCATCCTGAACTTTTTCAAGAAAACGTAAGTGGGGGTAAAGGAGGAAACTGTTAGAGTTACATAGAAGTTTGGTAATAGGCAGATTTATGGTTGGAGTAGAAATAACTTCGTCTGGAAATTCTCTATCAATCTGTTGATTTTTTACTAAGTTAAAAATTTAGTGCAAGATGCTGATTTCTGCTTCTCCCCTCTGGGTGGGCCCAGTATTTGGAAGGGATGGTGAGGCAGAGTGACTTACCCCAGTGCTTCTAGACCTTTCTGAGCCCCAGTCCCCTGCTTGTCTTGCTCGTACGGGCAGTGGAGCTGATACATATATGAAGTGAAACGGTGCTGGTGGGTAGCTGCCTTCTTTACCCCTTCACTGACTTGCTCCGAGTCAGCATGGGAAGCAAGAGGCTGGGCCGTTTCCAGTCCTGGAGCCCAGAGCCTTGTGTTAGTCTTTTATGTATAATTCATCTTCGTTGCCTGTAACTTCATTTCTGGTCTGCCCTATCAAGCTCTCCCACTTGAAAAGAAACTCCTTCAAGTTAGAGCTAACTAATCCATCTCTGATGTGCTTCTGACATTTAAAAAGTTATTTGTAAGTGATTTTCTGGTTTTGAAGTCACTGTCGTCAGTGAGAGTGGAGCATCAGGGTTGGGAGTAGCGTATGGACAGATGGACAGTCCAGCTGGGACCGTCCCCGCTGCTTGGTTGGATTTCCTGTCCTGGGCTCTCCTTATTGGAATCAAACTTGAAGAATGCAGACCTTTCCACATGCCTCTTTTCTCTCTTGCTCTGGCCAACTTGTATCGTTTCTCCTGAATTTGTGGATTTGACTCTTTTTATTTCCACCATTAGCTTTGATGCCTTTCCTTCCCCCAGTATCATGTTTTTCACCATGATCAGTACATTCCACACTGTGTAAGACTTCGTATTCCCTGGTTTTCCCTGCTGGAGTGTACGTAAATATTGGGAAGAGAACATTTTTCTCTGACCCTCGTCTAGTAATAGTAACCGTTTCTATTCCATCGTGACTGTATGATTTCAGTGAAGAGGAGTGAGTGGTCATGCTGGGTGGAGGCAGGAAATAATTTTGTTTTTTTTCCTATATTGCTCTCAAATTTTATGTGTTTTCTCTTTATTTGTTGACCGGTACATAACGAAGAATTTGATAGTTCCCATTATTACCTGCAGGGAGGTCATCCTAATCTGTTGAAAAAGATAAGTTAATGGAAGTACTTTTCTCTATTTTTTCCCAGCATACAGAATTTTTTAAATTTTTGGTGCACTTTATTGCATATTTATTAGTGAAAAATGGCGTATAATGGGGCAAATCAAGATAAACACTGATTGAACATGACATGTATGTAAATTTTTGGATGTTGAAGCATTTCATATATATATATATATATATATATGGAGAGAAACTGTAGTTAGGTTTTTTCTTTAGTAAAATTATTGCTCATCGTTTGCCTAGGAATGTGTTATGTTGCTACATGAACTCATTCTTGATGTCAGTGTTGAACCAGAAAGGGGAGACGTGACTTGAGTTTTATTTTTTTTCCATGTCCTTAGAAAGCTGCACTGTAAGCCATCTTATAGGGAAATTGAGAAAATTGTGTTAGCTGGTTAGTATTTTTATACTTTTTGAGTAAATCATATTTTTATTCAATAGGAATGGGATACGTTTACAGGTGTGGTTGTTGGAGACATGTTGCGGAAAGCTGTAAGTAAAAATAATAAAATTATTTCACTCTTAGGGAAAGTAGTTCTCGCTTTGACTTCCTGAGATATCATTTGCTTCAGAGGAATTTTACAGTTCTGTTGAAGTTATACTTTAACTAGAGGAATATATTCTTGCCTCTACTACCATACTATAAAACAGACCTAAATATTTTTGTCCTTAGAGACATATATTCTTATGAGAATAATACTAATTAAATACTAAGAAACTAATGCAGCTTCTTTCAGTTCACATTTTATCCCAAGAACAGTTTATAATCCTGAAAAAATAAAATTTTGTGTTATGACTAGGAAAATTCTCATATAACTGAAGTTTAAAATGTTTTTAAAAATTGTTGATAACTTCATTCAAGTTTAGCTTTTTCTCTACTACTTTTCTATTTGAACATGTAATGAATAATAGTTTTCTTCAAAGCAGGATACCCAAACTGTAATGCAAAATCTAGATTATGTATGAAATGCAAGATATTATTAAAAATAATGTAAAATCTATGGCCATTTTTATTATATTTTATTACATTTTAAGTTTCATAAAAGATAATGCACAACGAAAATGAATGCAACGTGTGTGTAGATGGTAATTATACCTTGTTACGTTGAACTTTACAGTAGTAAAACAAATGAAGTAATAATACAGAGAATGAGATTTTCAAATCAGAAATCATACAGTTAGCTAGTCTCTTATTAATTTTTCTAAGTCTGAATGTCACCAAATACGTTGCTCTTCTGAAGGACTCCCAGCAGAGGATCCGGGATCAGCTCCCACCGTGGATAGACCAGGAGCGCGGCTGGGCAGTGGCCACACTGAAGGTACTCGGGACTCTCCTGCTGTGGGGGATGCTGTAGCTTCTGCGCCGGAGTCACGTTTATCTTTTCAGGTGCCCCCTGTTCATCTCAGTGTTGATACTGTGGTGACTCTGCCGTCAGAGCCCTGGGGAAAGGACATCAGAGAGTTACTCTGTTCTGGTCAGTCCTTTAATCCTGAGCTAACTCTTTCCTCTAGCCCACACACGTTTGGTCTCCACGGTACGAGGTTCTGCGCGGTGCACCCGCAGAGGGTAGAAGAGAAGTAAAGAGAGGATGTAATACGGAGCGTGGAGGCCGTATCGATAGACCAATTCAGAATTGGTAGAGAGATGCAGTGCAGGAATTTCCGATCCGAACTGTTTGTCTTGCTGTCTTCATCTGTGAACTATCCCTCACCGGCAGCTCCTCCCCGCCCTCGCGGCCCCGCCCTCGCCCCGCTCCTCTCTGTCCTTGGGATCACTCCCTGAGCTGTGACTCTCACCATTCACCGGGGCTTTGCTGCAGAGCCTCTGCTTCGGATCTTAGGCGTCTCTGTTTCGTTGTATCCTTTATGTTTTAAAGCTGACTCACACTTCGGTTTGCGCTCTACTAAAGCCTTCTGAGCTGGTTATCGCTCCCAGGATCAAGTTCATCATCATTTGCGTAGGAGAGAAGACAGCCCGTGGCCTGCTCCTTGGCCCCCTCTTCCCTGCTGTCTCCAGTCCGTCCCACACGGTTTCTCGCCCTTACACTTCCCTCCCTCTAGCCGGCCTGCCCTGTGTCCATGTTCACCTGGCAGACATCGCTTTTGCATTTGAGGACTTACCTTCTTCATCCTGTCTCCTCTGTTGGCGTCCATCTTGAACATTCCTACGTCACAGCGCCTGTCCTCCTGAGTCAGAACGATGCGGTGTGTCGGTCTCTTCTCCCAGGTTGCAGGTGCATAGAGACTGGGATCCGTGCCTTGTCAGGCTTGCTGTCCCCGACACTCAGTGCAAAACCTGACTGGTACGTTCCTTTGCCCAGTAAGTGCCTGCTGTACCCTCAACGCATAGTCTGTTTTCTGTTACGCGCCCGTTCTGGTCGCACACGTGAAGGTGAGAAGTGGACAAGCCAGTGACAGAGCGGGATGTAAGTTTCACCTTGTTCGTACGTGCGATTGAGTCGAAGTGTTTACAAGTGTTTATAACCTGCTGGCTGACAGCGGAGAGCACAGATGTACAGAAGTCTTGGTTCCTTCTTTCTAGGAGTTTGTCACCTCGCGAAACACTTCTGACACAGTCCTAAGACCTGGCTTATGAATTCCGAATGAGAAAATTAATGATTATTGTTTGAACAGCTGATCTCTAGTTACACTTGGGGAACAAAATCTTACATTTGTAACCTAAAAATTGTAATGATGCTTTTTTTGCCCCACATACTCATTTCTTTTTAAGTAAAGAAATGCAAAACATTTAGGGAAGCCAGCTTTCCTATTGAAAGAAGGTTTATAATACACGTTAACATTTCATTATCAGTTAACAAAACATTTTTAAGTGGATTATTTCATTCATTTCATTTTTTGTTTTTATTTAAATTACAGCTAATATATAGTTCAATATTAGTTTCAGGCATACAATTTAGTGATTCTACATGATTTATCTTATTTAATTATCATACCAACCATGAGACAGGTATTATTAAATTCTCTTTTTACAGATGAGAAATGAAAGTCAGTAGTAGTGAGTTAAATGAATGAACCTAAGGTTTCTTTTTAACTTAACACATATTTTTGAAGATGCATTATGTGCCAAGCAATTATTAAATGCTTTGCATGTATTATCTTGCTTTATCATCATAATAACCTGATGAGGCCGTAATTATGCCGGTTTCAGAAAAGAGGCAGGCGAGGTGGGGAGAGGCTGAATGATGGAGTCAGATCAAGCAGGTGGGAAGTTCAGGCCTTCTGACACCAAAGTCAGAGCCCTCAGTATGTGATTTTCCAGCTACCGTGTTTGCCTTCTCTGTCTCCCACGACTCCCCGTCCTCCTCCCCCCAGTCCCGAGCGGGAGGTGGGTGCTGAGGACGGGGCGTGGGCTGCGGTTCTGGAGCCCAGCTGCCCTGGGTTCTGTCCGCGTTCTGAACTCGGGCCGCATGGGCGCTTTTGTGTGGAGGGGGGCAAGCAGCCGCCCTCGGAGTCTGTGTGTCTCCTTCCTTCCTCCCTGCTGTGTACAGCGGCTGCCGCAGGGTGGTGGCACCGCTGAAAACCGCAGGACGGCTCGTGGGCGACCCACTGGCGGCTCGCGGGTGACTCACTGGCGACCCACTGGGCCCACCGCATCGTGCGGAATTTGAAAGCCGACCACCTCACGCAGTACGTTCAGCCCCCCGATGAGGTAGCTGCCGGTCTGTCCTCGCTCGGTGGATGCGAAGAGCAGGCACAGAGAGACGTGGTCCCTTAGGAGCCGGGGCAGGATTTGAACCCGGGCTCTTTGCGGCAGAGTCTGAGGCTCGCCGCAGCTGCGGATGGTGTGTTCGCAGACGCCCGTGAGTCCAGGCAGCGCAGTCTGCTCTGTCGTCGGTCGGCGTCTCCTGAGTCGGGCACTTCGTGCCTGCGACGGGTGGGCACTGCGCCCGCAGGGGGCCAGGTCGGTGTTGTCGGTCGGGACGGGCTGCGCCGAGCCCACCTGTGCCGCGGGGGTCTGACAAGTACTCGTGTGCGGTACGGTGGGCGCCACGCTGCGCCCACCCCGGGGACGGGCCCAGACTCCACCGGGAGACCAGCACGCGGCCGCGCTGCCTCGGATTTCCGGCCGGAAATCGTGATTACACGCCATGCGGCACGCAGTGGTGGCGGTGGGCGCTTACGCACCAGCGGCCGCTGAATTTCACACTGCCGTCAGGGATTCTCCTAATAGGCTTAGATCACTTATTTAAAATATTTAAAGTGAAATGTACTTAATTTTCTGCTGTATGTTTAATTTTAGTTAAGTTCCCTCATGAAATTTGGGCAATATAATGGGTTATTTAGGGATGAATAGAGCTACTTGGATGACGCATCCCTGAGCACTTGACTCGGCCACGGTACGTGCCGTTCCAGTGTCCGCACGGGCACCGGTCTTCCCGGTGCGCCTCTGTTCTCAGTAACCGTTCTCCCTCCCTCCTGCCGCACCTTGCCGACCTTGCAGTCCAGTGTGGGTGAGAGTTTGGAGGAGAGGCTGCCGGAGGGAAGGGGGACGGGCAAGATGGGTGAAGTAAGGGAAGGAGTAAGTCATGGGAACGGCAGGCACCACACAGGGATGCAGTTGGGTGTGGCCGTGGCGTTCCGCGGGGGCAGGTGACGCTACCCCAGTGTGATCCCTGCAGCGTTGAGAGATTTGAATCACTGTGTTGTGTATCTGAAACTAATGTAGCATATATGCTCCAAAAAATTATACTAAAAAATTCTTCTCTAATGGGCAAAGGACTGGAACAGACCTTTTTCTGAAGAAGGCAGACAGATGGACAAAAAAAGGTGCTCAGCATCATTAATCATTGGGGAAATGCAAATTAAGTCACAATGAAATACCAGGTCACAGCTCTTGTGATGGCTGTGATTGGAAAGACAAGAGATAACAAGTGCCAGCAGCTCATGCAGGAAAGGGAAGATGTGCCCCGTTGTGACACTGTAATTTGGCGCAGCCATTATGAAAAACACTGTGGAGATTCCTCGAAACATTGAAAATAACTACTGTCTGCTCCAGCAGCCCCACTTGTTACTTCTGGGTATAAATCCAAAGGAAATGAAGTCCGTGTCTAAGAGGGATCTACACTCCCATGGTTATTATTACCATTATTATAATTCAGAGCGCCCAAGATAAAATTACAAGCTCCATGTCCGTCAGTGGAGGAATGAATAAAGGCAATGTGATCTCTCCGTCTGTGATGGAGCAGTGTTCATCCATAGAAACTAGAACTCAGGAAAGCCGCACAGGGGAGGGAGGTTGCCATGAGGCCCCCTGCGAAGGGGGAGGGAGGGGAGAGAAGGGGAGCGGTCGGCCACGGGGTGCAGATGTCTGGGTGTCAGCTGAGTTCTGGGGAACCAGTGCGACTGGCGCCTCTGTGTGACGGCACTGCTCGGTGTGCTTCAAATTTAGTAAGAGTCAACGCTGAATGTTCTCACTACAAAGCAATGGTAACTTGGGAGCTAATAAATGAGCTTGTTTCATTGTGGTCACATTGTCACCGTGTCCCTGCGGATCACAGCATCCCCAAACACGTCTGATGTTGTCAGTGACGACTCCGTCTGGCTGAGAGAGCAGAAACAAGGTCTGGAAGAGAGGTGCCGTGTGAGGTAGACGGAGATGGACATGCTGAGCTGAGCGCCGACTGCTCAGGAGAAGCTGGGGGTTGGGCTCAGGCAGAGACCAAGAAGTGTGGATTTAGAGCATCTGAGCCACAGAGAGCAGCATGTTTACGAGCACGGTGTAGTACCGGAGTGTGCGATAGGAGAAAGCGCTTTCTTAAGGATTTGACGTTGGCAGGACACTGGGCCTGTTGTTATGGTCCGCGGTGGAACTCAGCGGCGGCATCCCTCCCCACGCTGCTAGCGGCGGGCCTTTCCACACGCGGCGCGCGGACCCCAGCACTGATTGAGAACAGCTTTGGGTGTTTGATCTTCTCTGACTCTGGGCTGGCTACGTCTAGCTCGCGGTCTCTGATCTTGCAGTGGTGAGATGAGCCATTGTGAGCGGAGGGCAGCTGACGCATCTGTCGGTAACTGGCTTCCCCTTACTTGCAGCCGCGCGCACACCCACGCACATGCACGCGCACGTACTCACACACACTAACACGCGTGCACACGTACACACAGACACACACACCGGGTCTGCTTGTCGCTCACCGCGCAGCGTCATGTCTGTGTTTCAGATCGCTCTCCCCAGCCTGTACCAGACCCTCTGCTTCGACGACGTGGCTCTGTGGCGGACCTACTATCACAACTCCATGTGTGAGCAAGAGTTCCCATCTATTCTGGCAAAGAAAGTGTCCTTGTTTCAACAGGTGAGTTCTCGAACTGCCTCAGGGTACCCGGCGGCTGTCTGTCTCTCTGAAGCCGTTTACAGGAGGGCTCTGCCTTTGGGGATCGTGTCACGTTGCCTTGGGGAAGGGCCTTGTGCCTGTACCATTGCCCTGGACATGGAGTCCCCACAGAGTGTCTGGTGGGACCCCTCCGCCTCCGCCTGAGGGTGTCTGCGCGCTAGAGACCAAGTCTGAGAGAAGGGGCTTCAGGGGCAGTTGGCACAGGCTTGCCCCTCACCTCCCAGGACCGTGTCTCCAGAAAGGGCCTCTGGGCAAGCGGCAAGGCATTACCCCACTCTGGCCCACGCAGGAGCTCAGGGCAGAGGCCGAGCGCTGGCGGGCGCCCCGGGGACAGTGTCTGGGCCTGTGCCCCTCCATGTGCCTCTCTTCCCTTGGCTCCCAGTGCTCCTGTCCTGCCCACGTCTCCATGGGGAGTGACGCTTTACCAAGTGTGGCTTAAAACAAGAAGGGAACAAAACCAAGAGAAACTACTTGATAACTTCAGCATCTGGGTTAACACATCATTGAGCATAAGAAGAGTGATGTGAAAATTTTAGGCAGGATTTGGGAGCCTCTGTTGTCCTGTGTTCAGAAGGCCCTTGTGTACCCTTGTTTCACCTGCCGAACGGCCCCTCATGAGATACTGAAGACACAGCTCACCCCGTGACCGCTACTTGCTTGCGGTGGCTTTTGATGAGAAGTTGGAGGAAATCAGTGCATTTTAGTAACATTTTCACTCTTAAACACGTGGCATTTTTGTGTCAGTAGATACAGTGGGACGACGATCAGTGTGGACATATCCCCACGTAAGATTTGTTCATTCAGTAACAGTGACGCTGGTGTGAAGTGTCCGGGGTTCCGTGTTTAAACTTCCCTGCACTTTGTTGGCAGGTGCTGGTGGTGCAGGCGCTGAGGCCGGACCGACTGCAGAGCGCCATGGCTCTGTTTGCCTGCCGAGCTCTGGGTAAGCCCCCGGCTGCAGCCAGGCCACTGGCCACAGGACCTTGGCTCCAGCAGACGGTTCGTTTATGCTGACCTCGGTTTAGAAGATTAGGTCTTTTCCTTCCTTCTGCTTATCTTCAAACCTCTACTGGATGTGATTGTACTTAATGTCGTGTTAGGTCTGATGCGTAGTTGAGATCCTGTATTTACTTATGGTGTTTGAAATTTATAGAATTATTGTACGGTGAAAGCCCTTTAGGCATTAATACATTTGTTCTTAGTTAGGACTTTAAAGCAGGGAATCACATGTTTGACTTAGATAATTAAAGTAAAACAAAGAAATAACCATAGCCTTGGCGGGGGGGAGGGAAGCCTTCAAAATGAATTATTTTTTTCTCTAAACAAAAAATGAAGGATTTGTTTGTCTTTTGGGTTATAAGCTGTGCAATCCATTTTTAAAATCTCTCAGATAGTCTTATCAGAAGGAATTAAAAGCTACTCATTTGTAAATAAACTAAACCTTGTTTTGATTTGCTCAAGAGAATTTGGAAAAACTATGTTAAGGGAAGGATATGTAAAGTATTTTAGTTGAAGTACAAAGTCATCCAAGAATAGTGAATCTTTATTCTAAACCATGGGAGTTTGGAAATGAAAAATCTGGCATAAGTAGAAAAGCATACTGACATTTTTTTCCTAGAAATCTTCCATTTCTTTTAACATTTTACCCATCTATGAAATTTTATGTGGATATTTTTACTAATTTATTATGTATGTTTTCATTAAATTATAATTTATCATACGAGCAAGCTTAGCACAGAATTTCAGGAAGTTGAAAACAATATACTGGGTTTTCCATGCTCCTCCATGGAGACTTCCCTCAGTAATCCCTGTCACGCTGTCTTGTGACGTCGTTGGAGTCGAGCACAGCGGCCGTCTTTTGAGGGGTCGTCCCAGCCTCACTGCTCCGCAGTGAGCACACTCTCTTGTGTCCTCTCAGACGTCCGTGATCGCCTGACGGCTCACACTTGAACTGCCCCCGTTCCACCCTGCGCCCCCGTCCTCTTGCTTCACCTCAGGGCAGCGCTCTGAGCGGCCGCGTGGAAGTCTCGGTTTAAAGACCAGAAGACAGAAGCCCACAGCTGGCAAGTGGCAGGACCCACACCCGGCTCCACAGTTCGTCGTCTTGCTGCATCCTGAAGGGTCACATTGTCCCCCAGTTTAGAGGGGTATTTTTGGCAGGTGCTCGTGTGTCCTTAACCCTTAAGTGATCCCTCACACGCGGACATCCCCACCCTCGCCGGCTAGGTTGGTTTCCTGGGGCTTCGGTAAGTATCGTGCACCAGCTGGCCTCAAGCAGCAGAAGTGGTGGGCTCCCGGCTTTGCAGGCTGGAAGTCCAAAGTCCGTGTTTCTGCCGGCCGCGCTCCCTCCGACCCCTGTCGCGGAGCCCGTCCTTGCCCCTCCCGGGATCCCGGGATCCTGGGGGCTTGCTGGCGGCTGGTCTTTCTTGGCTTCCAGCAGCTTCGTCTGAATGGCATTTTCCGCATGTGTCTCTCTCCTGACACGTCTCCTGTCTTACGGGCCCTGCCCCGGGGCGACCTCCCCGGAAGCTGAGTGGTCCCGCCCGGGTGACCCTGTTTCCACGGCGCGGCACGCTCTGAGCTGTGGCAGTTGCGGCTTCAGCGTCTCTTCTGTGGGGGACAGCATTCGGCCCGCACCGCGGCCGTCTTCTGCTTCGGCCTCTGGTAGGACACGCGTGTGCTCGCTGTGCAGGCGTTTCGAGGCTCCCGTGAGCGCGGCCACTCAGTGGGCTGCCGGTGGGTGTGTGGAGAGCTTCTGCCGCCGCCCTGGGCTCCCGTTCCTTACGCACGAGGGGAAGTGTCTCCCTGCCTCTGGCGGAACGTCTGTCTCCTGGGTTGTCTTTGCTGCCATCTGGCGGAACGTCCGCCCAGCTTCTGGTTGCGAGTGCGGGTGCCGCTCTCGGAGTCACTTCAGTGAGACAGGGGCAAAGTCAGAGCCAGGACTCAGGAAGGTGCGGGGCAGGGCTCTGCACCCACAGGGCTCATGGACGCTTTCTTGGTCTCGGTCCTGCACGTTCTCTCTCCGTTCCTCTTCCCTCTTTCCTCTTCTCTCTCCGTCTTTGTGCCCCTGTTCTCTTTCCTGCACATGTGTTGCCCTTAGTCTCAGAGTTCGTGTGGATCATGGGCATCAGGACCTCCTTGTGATGAAGGAGAACTTTCCCTCCCAGCCTCACCCGAATCCCAGGAAGGACTCTGCTGTGCTCAGCTTGGGTGACATGACCTCTTCTGCAGCTAATCCCGCCAGAAGTACATGAAACAGCAGTTTGTCCCCCAGAAGCCCTGGGGGGGACCGCTCCCAGAAATGAGGGGAGAGCTGCTGGTGCCAAACGAGAGGCCTAGTCGGCTGGCTTGTGGCGCACCCTAAGTGCTTCTCGTATTCACGTGGTTGCGTAGTTGAACCGTTCATGTATAAAGTGCATTTTGAGAGTCTAACTCCTTTAAGAGTTACAAATGTCGAACTTGTGATTCTGGAAAGGGAGGTGTAAGCTAACAAAGATGTTAGCGTCCGTGTCAAAAAATACTCAGGAGCACACTTTCTCTTGTGACAGTTAACATGTTGCCGTGGTAGACACGGCTGGTAAGTAGTACTGGGTAGTTGGCGTATTTTTAATAAATACGAAGTCTGTCCCTGTATTTGCCACTGGGAAGTTGGCTGGTGAAAGTAGCCTGTTACCAGCATTTTTGAGAAAACAGAGGCAGGGAGACAGGAGTTCTGCATTTCCCGTCCTCTAGTCTTCCAAGTGGCTGCACGGGCATGCGGTGGTTCTGCTCGCCCTTCTATTAGAAGGATGGCCTTGCTCCCATCAAAGGCCGGCCTGGCTGCTCCTTGTGTTTTATTCCTGCCCTTATGCCCTCTCCGGCAGCCTCACCTCTGGTCCAGACATCCTCTCTCGGCCTGCTCCTGCGGTGTGTCCCTCGGGAGAGACAGCAGTGACCCAGTCCCTCCGGGCTCCCTCTGTGTGTCAGTGCCCAGGGCCCCACACACTGGTGCCCCGTCATTCAGTGGTGTCTTCTGCCGTGTTGCTGCGTCCCACACTGCATGCCATAATGATGGCTGTGCCCTTGGCTTATTTCGTGTGTCAGTGGCTTCCTTTAAAAACGCTCTCCACTTTTTTGTCTTGGTGATTCTGTTTCTTCTTTCAGGCTCTCCCTTGTCATGTCCCTGTACCGGCTTGCTCCTCTGCGTGTCTCTGAAGCGTCGCGGCCTCTTCTTCCTTCTGCTTCGTCCTCGCTCTAGGTAAATCACCCCGTCCCTGGCTTGTAGGGGCATCTGTGAATGACTGACTCTTTGATCTCCTGTTTTCAGCCCTGAGCTCTTCCTGGAATTCTAGACTTGTCTACCCAAGTGCCTGGCTGATGTTTTCCCACGAATGCCATCCTGCCGGTTTAGCAGGACCAGCCCAGAGCTTTTGACCCGACTACACCCACACCCACTCCGTTGCTCCTACCAAAGACCCGAAAGAAACCCTTTTTCTTTGTTCTTTACTTCCTTACTCCAGCTTGGTCTCTAAAATTTGCTCTGAATTAATTTACTTTGTGTCCTTTGCTACCCACCGAATGCACGCTGTTATCCTCACCTCAGTCACCGCCGTAGCTTTGGCTCTGCCCTCCAAATGTGCTGGAATCCACTGCTCACGTCGCCATTGCCATCTGCTCACTCTGGTTAAGCCACGATTTCCTAAGTAGGGTTATTGCTATTCAGGCCTCTTTGCTTGCCCACTCCCAGTTTGTTCTCAATGTAGCCTCCAGAGTGCCCTTAGAAATACAGGTGAGATCATATTGCTCCTCAGTTCAAAGTCTTGTGATGGCATCTCATCCTCCTTGAGTCCTTACCTTGTCTTAAACGGTCTTAGGTCTTTCAGTCTTTTGTTCCCCCCTTAGGTCTCATCTCCTTCCACTCCCACCCTCTTTTTAATCCTTCCCAACCATGATGGCCCTTTTCCCCTGTTCTTCCAGAGCCTCCAGTGTATTTCTGCAATCTCAGGACATTTGCACTTGCTGTTCCTTCTTCCAAGAGCGCTCTCTCCCTCCCCCATTATCTTCCCCAGTTCTGTGCTCAGATGTCATTTTTTCCAGTGTCAGTTTCCCTGAGGTCTCTCTGTAGAAGACCGTATTCTGACTCCTTTACCTTGTTAGTTTGTCTCCGGAACTATGACTACTGTTAATTGTCGGGCCTCCAACTGGAGCATAAGCCACGTGAGGGCACATATTTATGTGGTCCATGGTTGTGCCGCAGGACTTCTGGGATGGAGGGGCTAGAAGTGTTTGTTCCTAGTTGGTCTCCCTACTTGAGTGCTTGCTTCCTTTCCAACCCATGCTCTTCATATAGCTGTGTAGTCTTTAAAAAATTGAAACCAAATCATCTCCATGTTTGCACAAGATCTCCAAAATCTTCCCAAAACGCTTAGAATAAACTCCGGAGTCCTTCCATGAGCTGACAAGACTCTGCTTGCTTGTCTCTCGCCATCCGGGGCCGTTCGTGCTGGCCCCCGTGCGCCAGTGGTCAGAACTGCCGCAGAACTCGCACGGTCCGTGGCTCCGCGCGCTCCCTCCTATGTCTGTGTCCCTTCCTGGAGACTTTATTTAATACAGGGATATCTTCCAATGACCGGAATAATAGTTCTTAGTTCTCCAATAGTAAAGATTATTACTTCCTTTAATGCTTTTTTTTAGAAAAATAATGTCATCTTATTAAAATTCAAATATAATTAACATACAGTGCTGTATTAATTTTGGGGGAAAGATAGAGTGATTCACACTTGCCTGCGACACCTGTTGTGATGAGCGCTAGCTGTCGCCTGGACGTGCTGAACCCTTTTTTCTCTTAACGGGGAGCTCCTCTCTGTCATTCAGATGTCAACTCACAGTACTGCGGTTGCAGACAGGTCCTTCTGGGCCACCGAACAGCGGCGACACATCAGCCTGCTTTAATTCCCTCTGTAGGACCCAACACTCGATGATGTTTCTGGCTCGTCTCCATATTTATCATCTGCTTCTCTAACTCAGGGTTTCAGTAAAACAAGGCAGTTTCCAGAGAGGCTTTTCAGTGTCTATCTTTCCTCACTCCCGTGGTCTTTAAAAATGTCCTCTTTGTACCACATCACACATGACCTTCCTTACTGCCTTCGTAGTCCGACCTTCTACCAGCCCCGTGGAATACTTCCGTTGCGGCACTGTCTCACCTCCAGGATCAATGACATTTGAGGTTTAACAGCATTTAACTAAAAACCTCATGACCCCCACATATTCAAATGCTGTGAAAGCTCAATATAATTCTAAAATCATATTCTGTCTGTTTTTAAGCAGAAGTTACATGTACTGGTACATGGCTGGATGACTTTGTGTTGGGTCAGATGGTTTTATTAATACAGTTTTCATATAAAATTGGGTTTCTACTGTATGAATAAGTTTTAAAAATTCACATTGCTAGAGAATGACAAGCACTTATCTCTTTTTAATCAAATTGTCAGGATTTGATTTCAAATGTAATTTCTCAAGCATCATTCATATGGAAAGAGTTTTATTAAGTTGTGGCAATCCTTTTTATAATCTGTAAACTTACAAACAGTAACTTAAAAAGCTATGTGAGTAATTTGGATGGACTTGGGACTTTTCTAAGGAGCTGCTCTGAGCAGGGACCGTGCTGTGTGTGTGAGGTTCCTGGGGGCAGCCCCGCGGAGGGTCCCTACCCTCGGGTCATTGTGAGCCAGGTGGGTTCCCCGCTGTGGAGCTCCTTCCTGGATGCGTGCTTGTGCCCCATCCCAGGCACCTGGCCTCTGTGGCTCCATCATGCTCGCAAAGTCTGTGTCTGAGAGCAAACGGGAAGGACAGGAGGACATGCATATGCATTTTCTGTTGCCTCCATAACAAATCGTCCCAAATCAGCAGCTCCCGACAGTATCCATGTACTGTCTCACGGTCCTGGGGGTCGGGGGGTCGGAGGCTCGCCGGGCTGGCCTGCTTTCTCTGCTCCAAGCACACACGGTGGAACCCTAGCATTGGCCCTGCGCGCTCTGGGAGGAGGATGCTCTGGGAAGGAGGCATCTCCCAACTCGCTCAGGCTCCCCTCAGAGTCAGCTGCATGCCTTGTGGGCTTGAGGTCCTCCTTCCCTCCCTGTCCTGGAGCCCTCCTCGGCATGCGGAGGCCGCTGGGGTTCCGGGGACCGTGGCCCCTGTCCTCCCTGGTCACAGGCAGCAAGGGTAGAGGGGCTCCTCCTCAGGCTTCCCACCCCTCTGCTCTTCCCTCTGCCACATCTGTCCTGCTTCTCCTGCTGCGTCTCTCCAACTTGAGCTGGAGAAACTTCCTGTTTTTAAGGATCCAGGTGATTGAAGTGGCCTCTGAGGATGATGGAGGTGAGCGCTGTTGTGAGGTCCGTAACTGTCACCTGCCTGCGGAGTGCCTTCCCTGCAGTGCCTGCTTAGGGCCCCGAGGCACATCATGTTCTGCCTACCACGGAACATTCGACTTGTTCGATTCTGGGCTCGAGTATTAGTCTAGGTTTAAAGAGCTTCTGCCCATTTAATTGGTTGATGTGCCTTGGGTTAGACAGTGGTTGTCTCTTTTCTTTCTTTCCGTTGACATTGGTGGTACGATTTTTAGAGTTGTCCTTGCTCGCTGATATAGGAAGTGTAATTTTGTGCAGGGAAGCTTGTCAGTCTCTCTGCTGGGAGGGATGCGATGAGTGAGGAGGAAGGGATCCATCATGCTCACCTCCTAGAATAGTTTGGTGTTAATCTGCTACTTCGTTTACTCATTTAGGTACCTGAAAAGTGCAGGATTTTGGTATTCTTTCTTCTTTAAACTGTAAATTATTTCTTTAATGATTTTGGTATTTTTTCTGAGTAAAATAAAATGCAATAAAGGTTTAAGTTTTTTCCTTGACGTGTTTTTTTTTTCCTTTGAAAAGAAATGATAATATTTTAAAGATGCGTGGTCAAAATTTAAGACCCCAGTGATTTTCCAGTAGTGACCGTTCACGGTGCGGTGAATATCTGTGGCTCTTCAGTCTGACTAGCTTCGGAAGATTCACCCTATCAGTGCTAGTGGTATGGGGAGTCAAAAGGATTTTTAGTAAAACCAGTGATTATATGTCTAGGCCAGGTCAGTTAAAAATGCAGTGGGGTTATTTTATTGGGAGTTTTGTGGGCAGAATGGCTGATATGGGATTCCAAGTAACATGAACATGACTTTTATTATCATAAATGGTATATTTTTTCACGGTTTTTTTCTCTAATTCAAAGTGTTCCAGTACTTTTAAATATTATATAAAATGAGTTAGTGAACATCGGTTTATCTTCTGTGGAATTTTAACTTCAGAAGGATTATTTAAATTTGTGCTAGAGGATGACTCTAGAATGGTGAGCGGGAACAGGCATGATTCCTGTCCTTGTGGAGCTTGTAGTCTGCATTTGTTACTGTAAGAAATGATGTGGTAATCTGTAGTCTAAGTTTTTAAAGACACTTTTATATTGGCATGTAATTTCCAAAAAAAACCACAACAAAACCCTGGTATAGTCAGGGCTTATTTTATAGGAACCTACAAATACACAGATGTTTATCACACGATGTCTGTCAGTGGAGCTCTGTGAGAAGACGGAGAAGACAGACAGGGAGCCGTGCGTGCCCCGCGTCCTCACGAGCTTGTCGCTAGCGGGCACGCCTTGCTGTGCCTTCCCGGCAGAGGCTGTGCCGGCACGGACTCCTGTCGTCTGTGGAGCAGTCTGCTTTCCAGTCAGCCTCATGAATGTCTTCCTCCAGTGATTTTAGAATCTCTGAGGTTCAGTGCTGTTCCGTCATGTGCACTTGTGAGGCTAGAGGGACACCTTCCTTGCCCATGAAGTCGTTGTGTTACGTTCTGCTAACCCGTGTCTCAGCTCTTGCGTCCTACTCCTCTTTTTAGGTCACTTCAAACACGTCTCTCTTGATTAGTGACCAAAGTGGGTCTTCTTTAGCTGGGCTTTTACTAAAGACTTTAATCTTAGAAACATTTAAATTTTAGCAGAGGAGATTTGAATATAATAGCAGAATTATCATTTTTTTGTCTGTATAGGACTCCATAGTTAGGAGCTTCAGATTCGAAAAGAGCCAGGTGAACCATGTTGAACACGGTTAGCATCTAGCTGCGGGGGACCTTTGGCAAGACTTTCACTCTTCCGACTGCTGGTTCTCTTACATGTAGCATACGGAACTGGTGTCACAGAGTACGTGACGAGTAAATGGAATCTGATATATCTGATTATATGAACATCCTAGGACTTGGGATTATTATGATTTTATGATTATAAATGGAATCTGCTTTGATGATTATATCCTGTTTTGCTCCCAAATGACTTATGGGTTGTTTTATGCCTGTTTTACGACTGAGGAAACTGAGGCACAGTGTATCTTAGGGTGACTTGGCTAACCCTGAGAGCTTATATATTTCTGTCTCCAAACTAATATTCTTCTTATTCTGTAGCACTTTCTTTCTCCTCGTAATGCACGGAGGTAGGAAACAAGCTAACGACGACGGTGAGGTTCGCTGCGCCACGAGGGATCTGATTCCCAGTGCCCCGCACAGACTTGGCTTTCCATTGCCACAGAAGTGGACGAAAAGCAGTATCGCTGGGCGGTTGGGTTCAGTCTTCTCTTGCAGGTGAAAGTCGCACAGTGAGAGCACAGCACAGATGTGTGTTTTTCGGGTGCTGGGCACGGCTGTCCGGACGCCCACCTGCCAGTGTTAGTGATTCGCAGAGATGACAGGTGGAGACGCGGGTTAGAGACGTGCCTGGCCCTTATGTGAGCGTTCAGTGAAATGGTAGTTATCACTAGTGAGTGAGTGATCTTACAGTTGGGAAACTCTAGTATGTCCGGGATTGTCACTCACCCATGTTTTCTGCTACAGCGTATAATTAGCTGGACTAGACTTTGTCGGAATCATGTCACTTTGTCGTTTCGTGTCTTTCACATCTGTCTTCCAGGACTGAAAGAGCTGTCCCCGCTCCCCCTCAATCTCAAACGGCTCTACAGAGAGACATTGGAAATCGAACCAATCTTGATAATTATCTCCCCGGGTGCCGACCCGTCTCAGGAGCTCCAGGAGCTCGCCAGCGCCGAGAGAAGCGGAGAGTGCTATCACCAGGTCAGCGCCCGGCCCCTGCCGCTGCTGGAGCCCCAGCTCCTCCCGTCCGCCCAAGCCTGTTAGGGAAACACGGGTTTGGTGGTGGTAGGCCAAGCAGTGTCCCCCAAAGTGCCCAGGTCCTTCTCTCCAGAGCCTGTGAAGCCGCTCGCTTCCGCTGGAGAAGGAGTTCTGCACGTGTAGTTCCCTAAGTGTCTTCACATGCACACGTTGTCTTGCCGCCGTCAGGTGGGCCCAGGGTGATCACGGGGTCCTTACATAGGGGAGGCTGGGGAGGCCGCAGGGAGACGCCGGTGTGTTCATGGCGCTGGGGCTGGAGCGCGGGGAAACGCTGGGGTGCTGACTTGGAAGGGGCTGCAAACGACTTCTAGAGGCTGGAAAAGCAAGAGGGAGATTCTGTCCTCGAGCCTCCAGAAGACCCAGCCGTGTGGTAAAGCCAGAATCCTTGATGTTAGATGGGGCTGTCGTCTCCAGAAACCTGGTAATGAATTTGTCTGCTTTTAAGGTACTAAATTGTGGTAGTTTGTTAGAGCAGTAACAGGAGACTAATACATTTGCTAAGCTTTTGAGAATAATTTTTAAATTTTACTTGAATGCTTTTATAATAAATCACGGCAATATTTACCAGCAAAGGCTGAACTACATAAACTTGTGAGTGAAACAGGTCATGTCGAGCACCATTCTCTCTGAGGTAAATTTAGGAGCTCTACCCTATTCCGATTGCCTTCTTTGTGCCACTCTGCTTGCATGCCGGCCAGAGCAGGTATTAACTTACTGTCAGTTTTTGACCACGGAATAAATAAACCGCTTTCAGTGGGACCGTTGTAATGATGAGGCAGCAAATGGAGACGTCGCAGTGTTGCTGGAGCCCGGGCGGGAGGCAGCAGCAGAGCAGGGAGCTGGGCCTGCTGTTGAGGCGGCTCTCGCGGTGGGGGGGGAGGGGTATCCTGACGCCCTTGGGGGACAGCACGCGGCCGCCAGGGAGGAGCCTGCAGGAGGGGCCTGCTCTGCACCCTCTTTCTGTTGGCACCGATTCCAGCCACGGGCAAAGCTGGGTCCACGGGTAGGTTTGACAGCTGAAACCTGTCAAGTTTGGTGTGCTGAGCTTGCAAATTGTTGAATTCAGTAAAGCCTTTCAACGTGGACATAATTACTCATCATTTGGTTCAAGCTTTATTGCTGTGCTGTTATATATGCTACGGCTAATACATTCTTGATGCAAAAAAATAATGTTTTTAAAAGATTTATTGATTTGACCCAGAGAGAGAGTACAAGCAGGGGAAGGGGCAAAGGGAGAGGGGGAAGCAGACTCTATGCTGAGCAGGGAGCCCGATGCAAGGCTTGATCCCAGGACCCCAGGATCATGACCTAAGCTGAAGGCACATGTTTAACCAGCTGAGCCACCCAGCAGTCCCCCAAAATAGTAATTTTTAATTGCAGAAGTTGTGAGATTTCAGAGGGGATGTGTGGCTCACCATCTTCTTGACATTTTCCTGTTGTACTTTTTTAAAAAAATTTTATTTTTATAGTAAATATTTTTTTCTGAGGTTTTATGAATCTTTAAGCTTTTTCATATAATTGATGCTTTATGGGAAATGCTGAGTTGTGTGTTTTTAGCTGTCATTTCCATTGAGCAAAATGCTTACCCTTTTCTCTGTTGTACATGCCTGTACTTCCATTTTTTGTTTTTTTGGGTTTTTTTTTGTGGGGTTTATTTTGCATTTTAATAATGGCAAACTAGTAAGTGCATCAAAACAATTCAAGCACTTTGTTTCACCTCCTATTTGCTTCATTTGGGGTTAGACCTTGAAATTTTAAAAAAATCAATATGTGAGTATTTCTTACCTGTGTTATTGCTCTCGTATGCGGTGCGTTAGACACGGTTCCCACTCTCAAGCACATTATCGTCGAATTGAAAAACAAAATCAATGCTTGTACAAGTCAGCTGGCAAGCAGTGAAATGCTGTGCGGTAGTCATTATGGGACGGAAATCACTGTGGTTCGCAGTGACCTGTAACCGTCGTCTTGAAAGGGCTTGACCACGTCCCTAGGGCGCGAGGGACGGAGCCAGGACGCTCCGCGTGTGTTGGTAAGATGCGACGCACCTGCACCCGCCCGTCCTGGTGTGCGGCTTTGCCGGAGCCGCCCTCTACAAATGGGGGCCTCGACTGTGCGTGGTCTGTGGGGCGTAGCCCCTGCAGCTGCTGGCTGGCACCTGCGGGTTCCGACCATGCAGCCTGCACACTGTCCGCGCTCTCAGGCCCTTCTGCTCGGACTACGCCTGCAGCCGGTCTGCTTTTGTGAGGCGGACCGGGCCCTGCCTGAGCGTCCTCAGCACAGGCGGACGGCAGCGCCAGGGAACACGCCCTGGGATTCTGGTGGGCTCGGGACACCCGTTCCCTCTCTGTCTTTATTCTCTCCTTGCTGCACCCCACCCCGCCCCACCCCAAGCAGCCCTAGAGGAGCAATGGGCAGAGTGTAGAGTCCTCGCCACGTGTGAGGATTTACTGGATGATGGACGGCTAGGGAATGACACCATCACAGAGTTACACGTGCACGGTGCTGGGAAAATCAGAAGTAAATTTCAAGAAGGGGTAGTGATTAAACATTAACATTAATGGTTAAACATTAATGATTAAACCCGCAAAGAATTCAAGACGACAGTTAAAGGAAATTTCCTTCTTTTTGTGGTTCATGTTTGAGAGGGTAAGGATTGCAGGAAATAGGGAAATGTGAAACAAAACTATTCTGGAATTCTTTATACTGTTCTGAAACTTGCAAACCTATAATGATAATATATTTTTAATAAACATGGAAGTATTAGAAATCTGCTACTGCTGAAAGACAAAAACAAGACAACTGTTGGAAATGGCAACAGTGTTACTAAAAACTTAGAACTCTCATCAAAATAATTGAGTTCAGTATGTATGACAGGTTAATTAAATCTCTTCTGTGACATATTATCACGTTTGTAGTTAGTACTGTTTTTCATTTTGTTTTTGCAGGTTGCTATGGGTCAAGGTCAAGCTGATTTAGCCATCCAGATGCTGAAAGAATGTGCCCGAAATGGGGACTGGCTGTGTTTGAAGAACTTACATCTGGTGGTGTCTTGGCTGCCAGTTCTAGAAAAGGTAGATTGAGATAAATGTGGCATAAATAGAATATGATGGTAACTGTTACATGGCATAATAGTATATATTATAACTTACAATTTTATGCATAGACAATGTTTTTATCAAAGCCAGTTTTTTTCTTTTTTTTGGTTACTTTCATTCTGCATTTTACGTTATAATAATGTTAATATCAGACATAGATTATATTTATTAAAGTAATTTTTAGATCTCATTCTTTTAGAACTCTTGACCATTCTTCTGTCATTTATTTATTCCTTTATTCTGCAAGCACTAGTTTAGTACAGAAAAAAGCCAGCACTTGCCCTAAGTGCGGGTTGCATACAAAATTTGTACCGGTTCTGTCAGAAGGAACTTGGTTTAGAAGAGACAGGGCACTCTCAGAGCTCAGTTGTGGCCTCAGAAACACTGTGGGAGAGAACCGACTGCCAGCCGCGCCGAGTTCTGCCGGGGACTGTGGTAGTGAAGAGTCCGAGAAGACGACGTCCCTCTGAGACGGGACAAATCTGTTAAATTGACAGATGGAAGAATTTGTCAGGTTCCAAAGAGAGTATCAGGTAGAAAGAGTAGTATTTGTAAAGACACACATGAAAATGAGAATGAGTGACCAAGGCACACCGTGTGGGCAGAGGAAATTGTGTGGTGAAGTTTTGAATTTGCATTGTAGGCAATAGGATACAACAAAAATTGGTAACGAAGGAAGTGATGTCATTCGAGAACCCTGCGGAGGCATGAACGGAAGGCGTGAAACCCCGAGCCCCGCACACGGCTGCTGGCTGAGGCCTCGGTGGCCACTAACACTTACTTTACACACACCGTGCGCCGGCACTGGGCCCAGCGTCGTACGCGGTGTGGACTGTTACACACACCGTGCGCCGGCACTGGGCCCAGCGTCGTACGCGGTGTGGACTGTTACCGTCCTTAGAGCTGGTGTTGGTCCTAGGCCCCAGGTCACGGAGCAAATAAGCAACAGAATGAAATGTATCAGAATGTCACAGAAGGATCTGAGAAGGAAATTTTACTTAATAATGTATTTATAAAGTGGAAATTAGTATGTGTAAGTAGGTTTTTCTTGTTGCTGTTTTTGTACACAAGGAATTGAACGCTCTTCAGCCTAAAGATACCTTTCGCCTGTGGCTCACGGCGGAGGTCCACCCTCACTTCACCCCCGTCTTACTACAGTCAAGTCTGAAGATCACCTACGAGGTAAGGAGACGTCAACCCCGAGTCACTCGGTGTGAGGTGCTGTGGTCTCCTCGCACCTCCTGAAGCTCCTGTCACGAACTGCCGGTCGTACGGAACACACCAGAGTTTCCTTCCCCGCAGTCAGTTCAGGTAGTAAGTGGGCGGAGGACCTGGACAGACGTTTCTCCAGACGCGCGCACGGCCGACAGACCCATGAGCGGGTGCTCGGCATCACTTGTCATCGGAAATGCAGAGGAGAACCACGATGGGTCAGCACGCTTGTCCGATTTTCAGTGTCGTCTTCCTTTTCTCAGCCCATCGTGCTTCGGACACATAATGTCCAAGCCTGGTGTATCCAAAACTGTATGTGTGCAGCGTTAGTCCGTAACCAGTCAAAGACATAAATAAAATAATTAACTGAATTAAAACTTTTAAAACTGGTAAAAGAGATTCTGCTTTTTTTTTCCCTCAGTTTGTAGAAATTTCTTTCTCCCTGGAAAGGACGGACCTTCTATGAAAGTGAAAACCACATGCCCCATAACAATCAGTGTCAAGTTCATTGTGTAAATGACAATTTGGTTTCAGTAAATTACCTCAATAATCATATAAAACTTATTTAGTTGTTTTGAATATTGATGGTTTTAGAGTTTTTGAATTTGAAAATGTTTGAATTTATAATTGGTAGGAACTGTTACATACAAGGAGTTTAAAACTAGTTTAGATATGTACATTTTGAAGTAGCATAATCGTAAGTCAAACTGGGTAGTAGTGAAAACTTTGCTTTATTAAAATGTCTCTAAATATGTTAAATATTAACTTCGTTTGTAAGATTTGAAACAATAGGATGTCCATTTTTTGTCGTTAGTCACCTCCAGGTTTGAAGAAGAACTTAATGCGTACTTACGAGTCTTGGACTCCTGAGCAAATCAACAAAAAAGATAACATACCTCGAGCTCACGCTCTCTTCAGTTTTGCGTGGTTTCATGCTGCGTGTCAAGAAAGAAGAAATTACATCCCGCAGGTGAGTTAGAACGTCTTGGACATGTAAGCTGTGCGTGTTGTGTAGTAGTGTTTCTGCGACTTAGTGTAAATGGCTGGGTTTCCTCCACAATTTGGCTCACGAGTCCTAACTGTCGCTCTCGAATTCTGTCTGTGCTGTTCGCCTTGTGGACCGCGTGCGGTTACGTCGTTCGCGTCCCTGAATGACGTTGTTCAGAACAAGGTGTGACCCGTCATAAGCCCTCAGTGATGGTTAGGTGTCATTTCTGTGGTCACAGTCATCTCCGAGTTCAAACCTGAATTCTGCGTAGGTTTCCTGTGGCGTACCGCCCTCAGTGAAGGCCGCGGGTCGCTGTTTCTTCAGACTGGGCTCCTGGCGACTGTTCCGCCATCTTCCTTTCTCAGCGGCCCCAGCCAGTGCGTTCTCCCGGCCAAGTACGCCTGAGATCTGGATGTTTCTCTTCACTGTTTTTCCCAGGCCTCCTCACCCCTTACTTGTTCTGTTGTCCAAGGTCCCCTTCCTCCTGCGTTTGCTCTGTCCACGGGGCAGCCAGACTTGCTTTCCTACTGTGTAAGTGGGATGATTTCGGCACTCTGCCTGCGGCCCATCAGATGGCTTTGTTGTCCCCGTGCAGACCGAGCACGGGTCCTGCTCTGGTCCGGAAGGAGAGCCCTGCCTTTGTCCCCAGCCTCCTCCCGGAGCCCCAGCCCCGCTCGTTCTGCAGACTTCCTCCTGCTCTTCGAGTTCACGCGGCTTGGTGTTGCCAGAGGTGGTGGTTGGGACCACACCTGCCCCTTGCCGCACGGTCTGAGCCGGCCCCACGTTCGTTCTTGCCGGATGTCAAGGCCACTTGTTGCATCACGTCAGATTTAATTTTTCCCGTCTGGTTTTAGCCTTGCCTGCATCTGTCTCCTCCTGAACGGCACCCACCCCCCAGCCCCTGATTGAGCCCCTTTCTCTCTCTGTGTCACTTTGATGTCAGAGCGAGAGTGTCGCGGGGAGTTGCAGACCTGGGCTCGAGTCCTGCCTCCAGGTGTCCTGGATGCATGAGCTCGGCCGCATGGTGGGGACGCTCCTCACGTGCACCTCTGTCGCGGGGATTAGACAAAGTAGTGAATGTTTAGAAGCACCTTCCACGTCGCTTGTGGGTAAAGTTTGTCAGACTGCTGAGGTAGTGACTAAAAACAGCAGCGTGTTGTTGCACAGAATTTGCAAGCTACACTCAAAAGGAAAGGTGTGCCCCCGTCCTCATTTGGCCAAGGAGCCCCGTGAGTCGTGATGGCGGTTACCTGCTGATGGAGTCGCACCTCAGACGCTCTGGAGCTTGTCGGGGGCCAGGCCCACCTTCCTTCAAAGCCCGTGCCCCCAGGAGTAATCCTGACAGGAACCACAGTGACCGTCATGGCCCGTCATTGAAGAAAGGAATATTTTTTAAATAAAATTAGATTTTTTTTAATGAAATAATACACGTGTATAACATAAATTAAAAAGTTATGAGAAGATCTATTGGGTGCCTGGGTGGCTCAGCGGGTTAAGCGTCTGCCTTCGGCTCAGGTCATGATCCCAGGGTCCTGGGATCGAGCCCCGCATCGGGCTCTCTGCTCCGCGGGGAGCCTGCTTCCTCCTCTCTCTGTCTGCCTCTCTGCCTACTTGTGATCTCTGTCTGTCAAGTAAATAAATAAATCTTAAAAAAAAAAGTTAGGAGATATGCAACTAAATTTTAGTTCTCCCCCACCCTCCACCTGTCCTGTCTCCCTGACACGAGCTTCCGTTCCCAGGGCAGCCGCTGCTCCCCAGTCCTTCGGGTCCTTCAGGAGGAGTGTTTAAGTCAACAGCATGTGCTGTGTGTCTGCAAACCCACACGTGTTCTTTTTAACTCCAGTAGCACCACTTTACAAACACCGAACACCATTCTGTATTTTGCTTTATTAACCAACATATTTCAGAGATTTCTAAATCTTAGGAACCATTTACTGCCGGATTTTTAGATACTGCTTGTGCTCACAGTATCAAACCCTTACCGGGAGCGTTCTGTGTTGTGGGCTGGATACATACATTCTCTTTCCGTCTCTGCTACAGTGAGATCCCTACATCTGCCTCATGTCAGGTTTCTTCATGGTGGCAATTCCTGCCTTGGAATGTTGGGGTCAAAAAATACGTATAATTTAAGGAATTTGTAAATGCCACCAAAATATTCTTTTTAGAGGAGTTTACTTTTACACACATAAAATATTTGGAAGTGTCACTTTTTTTTGAACATGTTAAGTTGCTCTCTTGTAAATGATGAAATTAGAGGAAAACCCAGGTAAAACCTGAACTCGCATTAATTGCTAGAGGCACTGTCCCAGGGATATGCACTCCACAAACTCTCTGTATTTCCCTTCTTTTCCTCATCTAATCACCAACTTCTAGAAATGAAGATCATCCAGTTCTGCTACCAGGTCAACTTGGTTTTCGTTCCTCACGTTAGCAGAAGATCTTTTGCTCTTTTTCACTGGGGTGCTGTATTTGCAGAATTAACCTCCTGTTTCCCATACACATACCGTACTTCATCTGATTTTTTTTTTATATTTGTCCTTCTTGGTCGTCCTGTCATTCGTCCTAGACTGTGAGCACCTTGATGACAGGCTTCATCCCGTTCGTCTTTGCAGAACCCTTCCCTCGGCGCCTGGGTTTCCAGGTGGGCTGAACAGGATTCCATGGGCTGTCTAGAGAGCCCCTCCACGACTCACCACACGGCTTCTGTTAGAAACTATGACACAATTAGCAAATACTACCTTTTGAATTTTTTGTTCCATGTGTTTGAAATCCTTCCTCATATGCCAGTACATCAGTAACAGTGTGACTCAGAGACCAGTTCTTACCATTTTAGAATTGGAATCTCATTTGGAAATTGCTGTTAGGCAATACTGAGAGCTGCAGTCTTCTAACTGGAGAGGTTTATAATACTAATCTTTAAAGTATTGAAAAAAAAATTTTTCAAGATTTTATTTATTTATTTATTTGAGAGAGAGAGAGAGAGAGTGAGAGTGTGCGAGCACAAGCAGGGGGAACAGCAGAGGAAGGGGAGAAGCAGACTACCCCCTGAGCAGGGAGCCTGATGCGGGGCTCGATCCCAGGACCCTGAGATGATGACCTGAGCCGAAGGCAGACGCTTCATAGCTGAGCCACCCAGGCGCCCTAAAGTACGGAAACATTTTAAATCAACATTCACAAATAAGGTCTAGTAGAGTGATATAAGAAATATTATTAATAAGGCTTTATTTTGAGTTGGTAGGAAACTTAGTTAAAATATTACGGGAAGCTTGTTAACTGTGATGGGCACATACAGGATCTCACAGATCTTCAGTTCCTAGTTGTCCTGAAACTTAACGAGCAGGTTTAAACCTCTTGTGTTTTTTACAAGATCTATAAATTAAACAAATGGATCCAAGCGTTGGTGACACCCACATTCATAGATCTAGCTCAGATCGGTTCCCTAAGGTCTAGGCTTGTGTATGCAGCGATTTCTGTGATTTACCAGTTTGTTTCGAAAAGGACTGAAAACCCACATGCTCTGGACCCAAGTAGGAGAGTGAGAGCTTCCCGGGAGCGCGGATTTGGTCGCCTTTGTCTAGTGCTGTGCTCACCTGGACCTACGGGCCCTCGGCCGCCTTCAGTTGGACGCTTTTGTTCCTGGAGCTCATGGAGCGCTCCCAAGCCTTGCGCTTTTACAGCGGCTCTCAGCAGCCACGGGAAGGCCTTCCTAGCACCTCTCTTTGTGGCATCCTCATCTGCCATGACCATGCAGTGCCCTCATTCTTTAATTTCCTTGTCCTAACGACCCATGTACGAGCTTCTTCCTGTCTGTCCTACTCCCTTCCCAGCGAGGAGGCCCTGCCTTACCCCTCAGCTGAAGTCAGACGTCCTCCTTGCGGGTATCGGGTCTGTTGCCTTCGGCAAGCAGAAGCTTGTCCTGTAGCTTGTCCTGTCGCTGTGTGCCGGTACTGGGCTGTACCCGCCCTCTTCCCCCTTCCCCACGTGGGGCAGGGACTATTGATGTTTGGGTTCATTCGCTTAGAGATTTAAAACAGAGCTTTACTTATAATATGCATTTAATAAACGTTGTTTTAAGTCTTTAATGGATGAATGAAATTTGTGTTGGTGCTCCTAAATACTATTAAAGGACAAAAAGATTTTAGTTTCCAACGTAGTACATTGAGCTAATTAAAGTTAATGGAAGTGCCATCAAAAGTTTTACTTTTATATTTTTTAAAACATAGTGCTCTATTAATGTTCTTTTTATACAAGCATTGTAGTTATTAACTTCAATTTATAATTCCAACATGAATGCTTCATGGGTGAAATGTATAGGGAATAATGCTGTATGCCTTTGGGCCTTTAAAAATTTTTTTGTAATATTTCTGTTGTCATGTACTTGACATGTGTACATCATACTTAAGCTCAAAAATTTACCAATTTGTTCTATGACTGAATTGCCACAATACTAAACGATAAAAACTGGTAGTATTAAAAGTCTTTGGCATGCTATGGAGGTCAATCAATTTCTTTTAAAAATTACTGTTACCTGGGACGCCTGGGTGGCTCAGTTGGTTAAGCGGCTGCCTTCAGCTCGGGTCATGATCCCAGCATCCTGAGATCGAGTCCCACATCGGGCTCCTTGCTCGGCGGGGAGCCTGCTTCTCCCTCTGCCTCCCTCTGCCTGCCTCTACCTGCCTCTCTGTCTGCCTGTGCTCGCTCGCTCTCTCTCCCTCTCTCTCTGACAAATAAATAAATTTTAAAAAATTACTGTTACCTTAGAGTTGCTATTTTCATTATAAATTTTCAGGGCTGGCCCTTTTTATTTTTATTTTTTTTTTAATATTTTATTTACTTGGCAGACAGAGATTACAAGTAGGCAAGAGAAGCAGGCAGGGAGAGAGAGGAGGAAGCAGGCTCTCCGCGGAGCAGAGAGCCCAATGTGGGGCTCGATCCCAGGACCCTGGGATCATGACCTGAGCCGAAAGCAGAGGCTTTAACCCACTGAGCCACCCAGGCGCCCGAAGGCCCTTTTATTTTTTTAGCATATTTTGAATATCCTTAAAGTTATAAGGTCATGATGCATATATATATTTGTGAACACTATAGTTCTTTAATATTTGTACATTTATTTTGTAGGGTTGGACCAAGTTTTATGAGTTTTCTTTATCAGATCTTCGGGCTGGCTACAGCATTATTGACAGGCTCTTTGATGGTAAGTTCTGATAGTTGTCATCTCTGGTATTAATTGGAACATTTTTTTTTGAGGTCTTACTAATAAAGTGTTCTCTTCAAGAGGGACTTCCTATCATAAAATGTGCTGTTTGCTTTTAATGTGTTTCGTGTCCTGCCATGCTTTGCTTGTGTTGGTAGATAGTGTTTGGGCAACTGCGGTCATTGGTTTTATGTGCCATGGTTTTCTGATTGATCTGTAGCTCTCAGGAAACAGAAAGTGAGAAAGATCTTGTCTTCACTCTGTGGCTTTCCTAAGTTTCAGACTCCTGAGGAACAATTCACATCTTGGGAACTGTTAAAATGCAAGAGTGTGGTAGACTACGGTCCGTACTGTGAATCTGTAGAGTCTTAACTTGTGATTAAGTTGGAGTCAGGAATCAGGATACAAATAATAGATCGAAGTAGATTATTATTATTATTATTATTAACTCAGGCAAGACTGTGATCTGATGGGCATAGACCATCCTGCTCCCCACCTCCTCAAGCCAGGAGCAGTGGAATCTCTGACCTGTGCTGTGTAGGTGAGGGCAAAGGGATGCGAGAGTTGAGAGCAGTGATGGATTGGAGGAGAGCGTGTTAATTGGAATCTCAAGCCGGAAGGTGATTCCTGTCTCCCCGTCTACCTGCAGCCCTGCCAGACCACCCTTCCCAGAGGCAGCCCCGCATCAGTAAACGGCACCACCGTTCATGTATCTCTTCAGGTTCAGGACCTGTGAATCACCCGGGATTCTTTCTCTGATCCTTAAACATTATGTGTTTGGGCATTTTATGTCCCTTCCAAGTCCAAAGCAGATCGTGATTCTGTTAATTTATTGCAACTTCATCAGCGCCTTGGGGGTCCAAGCAAGAGCTTCATACCCAGTCTTCTTTCTGGTTTAGCACCCTTTGAAAACTCTCCACATGGTAAAGAAACTGTCAGAAAAGTAAAATGTAGGATTCCCATTTAAAACCTACAGCAACACTAGTCTTTCCTTTCCTCTAGCGAGCTGGGCCCGTTCCTACCTGAAGGTTTTGGTCGGTGCTCTTCTGTCAGAAATGCTTTTCTCCCAGTGTCTGTCCTCCTCTTACCATTCACATCTACTTTCCAGGTGTCCTCTTCTGATGAGCTTTCTGCTGCTGCCAGTCTAAAGTAATTTAAACATTATTCTCTACCCCCTTGTTCTGTTGTTCTGGAGTACGTCAGTGATATGTAGCAGTTTTTTGGTTGCTTATTCATTTGTTCTTTTATCCCTTCCCACTAGAGTGTAATCTGTCTCAAAGCAACGTCTTTGACTGTTGACGACATATGTTCTAACCCCCGTAGCAGGACCTCACCCATAGTAGGCGCACCCAGTTATCATTGGCTGGATTAATATAAGCTCTCAGAAATGACTCTGTAACTTGTCTGTGGCAGAATGACAGGGTTAGACATCTAGGATGTGTCCAAGTCCCACTGTACTTTATATGTTTATGGGATTAAAGTTTTGAATGATCTGTGTACGAAAAGTGCTACGTTCATACGATCACAGCTCAGTGAAACCACCACACAACATGCTCCCGTAGCTAGCGCTCTAATCCGGAAACAACGTCAGCAGTACCGCTCCTTTCCAGTTAGGACCGTCTCCCCCACCTCCCCCCGCCACCCCCAGCTTCTGTGGTGCACAGCAGCATCTTACCATATAGACTAGTTTCACCTGTTTTTGTAAAGCTGGAATCCTGCATCATACAACCCTCAGTCTTCAGGCTCTTTGATTTAACATTCTGTTTGAGAGACTCATCTACATGGTTCCATGTGGCAAGGGATGGCTTATTCTCAGTGCTATGTAGTATGTCACTCTGCAAATTCTTCCCTGGGGTGTCAGCTGGGTCCTTTGGGGCGATTCTAAATATGCTGCCACAGCTGTGGGTGACTAGTTGATGTACGTATATTGGGTATATCCGTACGAGTAGGTAGGATATTCATATCGTCACCTTTTGTTCATCGTTAGTGAAATCAGTGAACGCCAAATAATATTCCAAGTGAGTTTTTCTTTACTTAACAAACTTTGAATTCTACATCAGAAAACTATATAAACTTCCAGCTTAATAAATGTTCACATATGGAATCATAGTAACTGTCTCCAAGTCGACAGAGTATTACCAGCCTTCCAGAAGTGCGTCCTTTACTCCTTCATGCACGTGACCCAACACTGCCCCACTCCATGCCAAGGGCAACCAATTTCTGGTTCTATAAGCTGTTTTTTGTTTTTTTTTTTTTAATTTTTATTTATTTGACAGAGAGAGAGATCACAAGTCGGCAGAGAGAGAGGGAGAAGCAGGCTCCCCGCTGAGCAGAGAGCCCAATGCGGGGCTCGATACCACGACCCTGGGATCATGACCTGAGCCGAAGGCAGAGGCTTTAACCCACTGAGCCACCCAGGTGCCCCAGCTGTTGTTTTTAATATTAATTTTGACAGAGTTTTCTGGAGAATCTGTACTAATGCTTTAGCTTTCATTGAAACTTGGTGATTTTTCTTTCTCTTTTTTGTATTTTCATGTTTCTATTTAAATTCAAGTTAGTTAACCTACAGCGTAGTATTGGTTTCTGGAGTAGAATTCAGTGATTCATCACTAATAAATGACATCCAGTGCTCATCACAACAAGTGTCCCCCCTCAACGCCCCTCCCCCACAAAGCCCATCTCCCACCCACCTACCTCCATCCACCCAGTTTGTTCTCTAGTGTTGAAACTCTTATGGATTGCTTTCTTTTCTTTCTCTTTTTTTCCCTTTCCATTTTCCCTTTCCTTATGTTCATCTGGTTTTTTTAATTCCACATCTGAGTGAAATCATTTGTATTTGTCTTTCTCTGACTTATTTCACTTAGCATCATACCCTCTGGGGAAATGGCAGGATTTCATTCTTTTTGATGGCTGAGTAATATTCCATTGTCTATGCCCCTTTAAGGTGAAGCATCCAAAGCAGGGAGCTGGCACGATGTGTCCTTGTGATTGAAGCTTGTGATGGAATTGATTAACAGCATCACAGATCTTACATGTACCACGCCACTGACTTGATGTGAATAAGAGGCCTGTGCTTTAAAGTGATAGTGAATCTCATGGTGAAAATCTGTGTAAACTCAGGACTACAGAATTTCTTGACATTGGGGATTTCCACATGTACAGAATAAAATGCAAAAAAAGAGAAAAAGTTCTAATTATAGGGGTGAGTTGGCATAGAAATTGCATAGTTCCTAACACCTGGAGTACATGTATACCCTTGATGCCCGAGTTTACTGAACTGTAAAATGGGGATAATAGCAGATGCTGTATCCATTGGTTCGATTCCGGGAAAGTTTGAATGAGAAGAGCCTCAGGAAACATTTAACATTTAGTACGCTGAGTATATGGAGTGAGCTAGCGGTAATTATTGTTACTGCTGCTGCTCTCATTCAGTTCTGTTTGCTTTAATCCTAAACAGAATGAAACTTGCTCTGCAGTGGGTGTAAGATCTTAAAAATGCTATAAAATATTTTACATAATAGCTGTTTGGCGTGCCTTTCAACTTACAAAATACAGTGTTTCTGTATGCCCTGGTGACCCACCTGGGAACGAATGAGCTATCCAGGACCGGTACGTGACTTAGTGGAGATCAGGGCAGAGCTGGGGCGTGGGGTCCTGGTGAAGTCCATTGTCATGGCTGCTTGGCCACGGTTGATAAGGTGATGGCCGCAGGAGGCTGCAGATGCCCTTGGTCTGCAGGGGGCCGCCCGCGTTACCCGGGGCCAGCACACGCAGTCACAGTGCCCTAAGGCTTTGCGCACATCCCCGGATTTGGCAGTAACCCGCAGTGGAACTCACCAAGCCAGCCGTGTTCAGAAGCCGGCTTAAGTACAGCCATTTCCTGTATTTGCGCAGACCTGACAGTTAATTCTACAGTTTAAAATTACCACTGAGGGGCGCCTGGGTGGCTCAGCAGGTTAAAGCCTCTGCCTTCGGCTCAGGTCATGATCTTAAGGTCCTGGGATTGAGCCCTGCATCGGGCTCTCTGCTCAGCGGGGAGCCTGCTCCCCCCCTCGCCACCTGCTGCTCTGCCTACCTGTGATCTCTGTCTCTCTCTGTCAAATAAATCAATAAAATGTTTAAACAAAAATTACCACTGAACTGTGATGAAGAGGAGGGTTTTTTTGCAAAATGAAACAGTGACTTCAAAGTCTGATTGTGTTTTACGCCACATTTCTCTTCTAGAATAGAGACTGCACAGTTGACTGTTAAAGTCATGATGCTACGAGACTATAATGTGCGAAGTTATTTTGTAGCGTTTCCTTATTCAGATCGTTCTGATGAGCTGAGGTTTTCATCATAATGTAAAATTAGGCTTTGAATGTATTCTAAGGAATTTCCCATTTAAGGAGGCAGTGTTGTGTGACAGATGTGTGGTTTCAGAGCACATCATTCCAGTTCAGATCTGTGGGATCATGTGATTTTCTGATTGGGGTCACTCACCCTCCCTGTTCCTCAGTTTCTTCATTGATATAACTGCACAATTTTAATACTTCTATGTTAGAAGGCTTAAGTGAGTTTATACATGGGAAAATGTTTGGGGAATTTTACTTGATTAAATAATCTCAATAAATATTAGCCATTGTGTGATTATATTAATGTTAATTACTATTAATGAGAATATTAATGAGTTTTACATTCCTATTAGTGAGCCTTTTAAGGAATGATTTAACCTAGTTAAATGTATGTTGTTATATCCTAGAAATATAACTGGAGCCAAGAATTTAGTTAGTATTTTAGAATAATTTAGAATATCTTAGGTCATTTCTAGTATCCTAGAAATAAAGCTAATAAAAGTATGTTTTAAAATTATAGGTACCAAAGATGTGCAGTGGGAATTTCTACACGGTTTACTTGAAAATGCTATTTATGGCGGACGCATAGATAATTATTTTGACCTTAGAGTTCTTCAGTCATACCTGAAACAGTTTTTTAATCCTTCACTAACTGATGTTTTAAACCAAAGGAATAAGAAAAGTGTTTTTCCATATTCCTTATCTCTACCAAAATCCTGCAGCATTCTGGTAGGTAAAACTCATCATTTTTAATCTATTACCAGATACTTGAATCCTTTCTTAAACTGTTAAATACATGTTTCTTTTCAAACGCACAAGTAATTCTCATTCGCGAATACAGATGATTGCTATGGCAGTACCTGGCCTGGCCGTGTAAACTCTGGTGAAGTGTGTTGTCCACGCTGGGGTACTTAGCGACGGCTTGATAGTAATAGGGCAGAGTTGCCGGTTAGGAAGATGTTCAAGAGGTAAGACTGGAAGGATCTGGAAGGAGAGAGCCTGCGTGTTCTAGTGAGCCTGAGAGGGCTCCAGGATCAGATTCCTAAATCAGATCCCTAACACCTGTATCTTCACTTTCCAGCTTGTGAGTTAAAGCAGGTCCGACTGTGTGAGGGACGGCCTTGAGCTGGCTTTGACCGTGGCGTTTCTGTGGATGTGTCTTTATCTTAGCTGGCTGGAGCGTTTCACCCTGCGTTGTCCTACAAAAGTCTTGTAGAATGAAGTCATCTTTTCCAGAAAATAGTGCTAAATATGGCCCAAAGATTTCAATTCTGATGTATTTTGCCACAAACTTACCTTTGCTTAATGTCCAAATAATGCTTTTATTACCTGGAATGTTATGATCCCATACATACATATTCAGTTACATAGTTCTTCTCACAGGATTGGGGAATTTTCTCATCCCAGGCGTTTTTTGAGAAAGTTCTTCTGTTTCAGTGACATAATTGTCAAAAGTCAAAGTTTGAAAACTAGTGTTTGTATATGTTACTGAATATCTTGCCTGTTAAGTATCCCGTCTGGTTTTGTTTTTCAGCATCTTTCATTCATTCACTCATTTATTAAGAGCTCGGCCTATCTGTCTGCACCGGGTGGCCCTGTTCCAGACTGCGAAGGCGCCGTGGGCGTCTCTGGGTCTGACTTGCCAGCGGGAGGGCATCCCGGGGCTTTTCATGGCCCAGCTACTTCACACTGTGCACTCACAGGCCTCCCTCTCTCTGTGAACTTTAAACTAAGTAATAAAACTCCTACAGAAATGTGCGGTGAATGTTTATACACTAAACACAGGAGTGGAACTAGTGCTGGGGTCCAGAAACAGTGTGACCTGCTCCTTGGAAGTCCTCCTCCGTTCCCTCTGGTCGTTGCCCCCCCTCCCCCACAAAGGAGACAACATCCGGGCTTCTAACAGCCTATGTTAGCTTTTTTTTATTTTTAAAGATGGATTTATTTGAGAAAGAGACAGTGTGTACAAGCAGGGGGGAGAGCAGAGGAAGAGAGAGAATCTCAAGCAGATTCCCCACTGAGCAGGGAGCCCGATGTGGGGCTCGATCCCAGGACCCTGAGAACATGGCCTGAGCTGAAACCAGGGATGCTTAACCCACAGAGCCACCTGGGCGCCCCATCCTACATTAATTTTGCCTGTTTTTGAGCGCCATGTAAATGGTATCCTTTGATGTATATTTTTCTGCATCCAAGGGAGGACAGCTTGGTGTGGATGTGTAGCTGTCATTGAGGAAACACGTCTGTGCACAGTTGGGGCATCAGGGGAAGACTCTAGCCAGAATGCATGAGAAAAGTTCACAGCCATTCTGGAATGAGTGAAGGGTATCAACAGAGAATGAGTTTTATATCTGTAGGATGATTTGTGAGAATCATTGTTAAGTTTCCGTCTAAGAGTTCTAGAGAAGGAAGAAGCCAGCATTTCCTAGGAAGGTGAGAACACCTGCCTGTCCCCTGCCCTACGTACGCACACGCGTGTGTAAGCACGCACCCACGACTCACATACACACATACTGGTGCATACGTGTATCTGCTGCAATTGAACACCCTGGAGAAGTAACAAGTGTTGAGTTACAGGGTGGGAAAATTTCAAAAGACAGCACATCTTTCCAAAATCTGACATGTTTACAGGCCCTGGGCTTCCTGAAGTCCTGCCGCGGCGTTGGGAGGACTTCACGGGCAGCTGCTGGGGCTGAGAAAGATGGTGGGAGGGGGAGGAGACAGCCGTTTCTCCTAGTTCAGCTGCAGCAGTGTAGGCACATATGCAGGACCCCTCTGCATGCCAACGACCAAACGGAACAATTCTTACCCTTGAGCCAAAGTGAATAAATCCTCCTGCTCTACACTTGAGTTTCCCGTCTAGAGTTTGGAGTCAGTAACTGCAGACGCCCGCTTGGTAAGGACCGCGTGCAACGCTTGCAGTAATTCTGGGAGGAAATGATGGGCTTGTCAGTGCGTTTCAGCGCACCTCGCCAGCGGAGTGAGGACTTGCGGGGAAATTGCTTCGTGTAACGTGATTGGCAAGGCAGTGCGAGCTCAGCATAGCCTGTGGGGGGGGGTCCCTGGGGTTTCCGTAAGTCTCAGAGGACAGCTGGAATCTTTTCCTTGGAATAAGCAGAACCGCGCTCTGCAGATGAGTCTGGGGTAGGTTCGGGCCTTCCTGAAAACGTTTCTCGTGATATCTTACATGTAGGAGCCATGGCCACTTAAGTAGTTTTGTTTTGATCAGTGCAGGGTCCCTTTGAATGTGGTGAGTTAAATTATGTGACGCTGTATTTGTAAAATTTAGGGATGAAGAAGTCATGACCAAGAGTATCTTCTGCCCACAGCTAAGTATTACATAGACTGAAAGTTAGATTTACCTGGAAAATGTGAACATAGGAGTAACGAGTGGTTCAATATTTGCCAGTATCTGTTCTTTCTGATTTCAGTGGTTCTATGTTCAATCTTTATAGAAAATCTCTTTTTCACTTCTCCACATTCAGGACTATCGTGCCGTCATTGAAAAGCTTCCGGAGGACGACAAACCGAGTTTCTTTGGTCTCCCTGCCAACATAGCTCGTTCGTCTCAGCGTATGATCAGCTCTCAGGTAACTGAGGAGAAGAGCTGCTGTGCAGAAAACATGGAGTCTGATTTAGTACATCAGACCCATAAGCTGTTACTTAACATTTTCATTTTATTTATCACAGTAAATTCCAGCTCTGCCTGAAATAAATTTTAGAAGAGCCGAAGAGTTCTATATTAATACAACTGTTCAAACCAGTAAAATAACATTGAGCACTATCACTTCCTCCAAAATATATTTATTTTACCTCCTGTGATTATATTAAGGCAACATTTTTAAGTTTTTTATTTTAATCCCAGTGTTTGTAACACGCCGCGTCATCTTAGTTTCAGGTGTGCGATACAGTGATTCCGCAGCCCTCCACCTCACCCGGTGCTCATCAGGACAGGTGCACCCCCCCCCCCCCCCAGGACCAGTAGTGTGTTCTCTGGAGTCAAGAATCTGTTTCTTGGTTTGCCTCTCCTTTTCTTCCCCCCTTGGCTCATGTTTGTTTGGTTTCTTAAATTCCACATCTGAGTGATAACATGGTATTTGTCCGTATCTGATTTAGTTCGCTTAGCATCATACTTCCCAGCTCCAGTATGTCATGGCAAATGGCAAGATTGCATTCTTTCTTTATGACTGAGTAATATTCCATTGTGTATCTATACCCCACATCTTCTTTATCCGTTCATCAGTCTATGGACACTTGGGCTGTTTCCATAATTTGGCCATTGTAGATAATGCTGCTGTAAACATTTGTGTGTGTATCCCTTCAAATCAGTGTTTCTTTCTTTTTTGGCTAAGTACCCAGTAGCGTGATTCGTTGATCATACGGTAGCTCTGTTTTTAACTTTTTGAGGACTCTCCATACCGTTTTCCAGAGTGGCTGCACCAGCTTACGTTCCCACCAACAACCTAGGAGGTTCCCCTTTCTCCGCATCCTCACCAACACCTGTCGTTTCCTGACCTGTTGATTTCAGCCATTCTGACTGGTGTGAGGTGGGATCTCACTGTGGTTTTGATGTGTATTTCTCCGATGCCGAGGGATGTGGAGCATCTTTTCACGTGTCTGTTGGCCATCTGGATGTCTTCTTTGCAGAAATGTCTATTCATGTCTTCTGCTCATTATTTAATTGGTTTCTTTATTTTTTGGGTGTTGAGTTGTATAAGTTTTTTATAGGTTTTGGATACTAGCCCTTTATTGGTTATGTTACTTGCAAATATCTTCTCCCATTCTGTAGGCTGCCTTTCAGGTTTGATTTTTTCCTTTGCTGTGCAGAAACTTTTTATCCTGATGAAGTCCAATAGTTTTATTTTTGCTTTTAATTCCTTTGATTCAGGAGACCTATCTAGAAGGATGTTGCTATGGCCAATGTCAAAGGGATTACTGCCTGTGTTTTCTTGTAGGAATTTGATGGGTTCCTGTCTCACATTGAGGTCTTTCATCCATTTTGAGTCTATTTTTGTGTGTGGTGTAAGGCAGTGGTCCGGTTTCATCCTTTTGCATGTGGCGTCCAATTATCCCAATACTGTTTGTTGAAGATGCGGTCTTATTCCCATTGGACATTCTTTCCTGCTTTGTTGAAGATGAGTTGACCATAGTCGTGGTTTGTTTCTGGGCTCTGTGTCCTGTCGCACTGACCTGTGTGTGAGTTTGTGCTGGCCCCGGTGTCTCTAGGGTGTCTCCTGTGTGTTGCATGCACCCTCCTTTTGTGGCTGTGCTGTTTTCGCCTTGAGTCCTGTTGTCTGCGGTGACTGTGCCTGGCCAGTCTGGGCTTGTGTTGAGTCAAATCTGGAATTTGCCAGGAATGCAGCAGTCCCGAAGCACAGGGCATTTTCCCTGTGTTGTCCCCTGAGAAACTGTCGGGTGGGCAGTGTCTGTGGGTAGACCAGCTGTCTGTGCCCAGCCCGCTGCCGAGGCTGCTGACTGGCATGTGTGGTTCTTTTTCCCTCTCCTTGGGCAGGGGACCCTGTGGAGGGGTTCCGGCCCATGTCAGTGCTACTGGCGCAGTGCCAGCCCATGGCCCATCTTCATGAGGGCCTCAGCCAAGGGCCTAGTGCAGGATGTGCTACTAAGGAACCTGCAGCCGCTGAGGACCCAGGCCCATGGGGTCGGAGGGGATGCACCTGCCAGAGCACAGGGGTGGGCCAGGCCGTGTCAGCAAGGGTGTCCTGTGAGGGGAGCTGTGGAGGCCAGGCCCGTGCACAGAGGTTGTCTGTGGGAGGATGTGGGTGTGGGCTGCACGGTCAGCATGCCAGGAGGTGAGCTATGGGGCTGTGCTCATGCCAGCCGCCGGCCCCTATGTAGGCCGGACAGCAGGGGAGGGAAGTGCTGTCCAGGGTGCTGCTTCCAGGCTGTGTCTCCTCAAGCTGCGGATGGGGCTGTCTCTTCAGGAGTGGGGCCTCCGTTTCCCACTGCCCTCTGCATCACGCAGATCTGAGCGCTCTGGTTTTTGGAGTTGCAGGTGTCGAACTCCACTGACGGTAAGAATTTGCAAAGTTAGGCCCCTCTGGCTCTCAAAGCCAACTTTTAGGGAATTCATCTTCCCTTCATGGGTCCCCCGTATGGGGTGCCTAGTGTGGGGTCTGCTCCTCTCCCCTCTCCACGCCCCCACGGACTGTACCCCAGGTCCTCCCAGCTCCCTACTGTGACTCTGCCCTTCCTGCCCTCTGCAGTGCGGCCTCTTGTCTGTGTGTAGCTGTGGCTTCAGGTTGTTTTCTGGGTCACTTACAGGGATGGGGGTGTTACCTAGTTGTATCTGTGGAATGAGATGAGCTGGGGCTCCTGTCGCACCGTCTTCCCCAGAAGCTCTTCTTTATTTACTCTTAAGTCTGTCAACAGTTTACTGTTTGATCTTTGCAAAAAATCAGATCCTAGTTTTATCGATCTTTTCTATTATTTTTTAAAAATCCTTATTTTTAAAAAAATGTTTGCTCTATATTCTTTCTTCTAATTTAGGGCTTTGTTTGTTGTTCTTTGTCCAGTTCCTTTAGGTTAAAAAGTTAGATTTTTCCTGTTGCTTGAGGTTGGCCCAAATCTCTATAAATTTCCCTTCTCGAATTGCTTTTGCTGCTTCCCAAAAAATTTGAACCATTGTGTTTCCATTTTCATTTGTCTTGAGGTATTTTATTTTCTCTTGTCTTTCTTCATTGACACATTGGTTGTTTAGTAGCATGGTTAGCCTTTGTGTGTTCAGGTATGTTTGTCTTTTCCATTTTCTTAACTGTAATTGATTGTTAGTTTCCTTTTGTTGCCTTTGGAAAAGGTGCTGGATGTTATTTCAGTTGTCTTCAACTTACTGAAACTTCTTGTGTGTTTGAACATGTGATCTGTCCTGGAGAATAAATCATGTTCACTTGAAAGGAATATGTGTTCTCCATTTTTGGAATGGAATATTCTCTTTCTATCTGCTCGGTCCCTTGAAAGCTGGTGTCTCCTTACTGACTTTCTTGTTGGATTGATCCTTTTATCCTTATTTAATACCCTTCTTCGTCTCTTCTGTACAGTCTGTCTTAAAGTGTATATTGTCTGATCTAAGTGTTATTACTGACTTGTGGTTTTCTCTTCTGTTTTCATGGATTATCTGTTTCAGTTCCTTCTACTCTGTATGTGTCTTAAGGTCTTTTAAAGTCAGTATATACGTGGGCCTTGATTTTACTTTTTCTAATCCAGATGTTCCATCTTTTGATTAGAACATTTAGTCCGGCGCTGTTTAAACTGCTTATTGACGGATGTGTGCATACTGGCGTTGTGTGGGACCATGGTGTCTGTGGATGGGTGCGGGTTCCTGCGGAGCCTGCCGGCGAGGTGTGGTGAGACAGTGCCCCGTGGGTCAGCTGGTCACCACTGGGCTGCCCATCCAGGTGTGGCAGCTTGGGAGCCATTTGGGAATGGTGCCTTGTGGGGCACTGGGGTGGGCGGGCCGATGGATGCCAGGGCGGGGGAGGGGTTCTGGCAGTACCACGCTGCCGGAGTCGGCCTGGCCCGCTAGGCTCATGAGAGGAAAGAAGAGTGATGCTCGCTCGCAGCTTCTCTCCCACAGAAAGCTCCTACGGGTGACTGCCTCTCTGGCACAAGTCCTAGAATGAGGAAATCTCCTTCACTTATACCCTAGGCACTTTTTATTTTTTTGTTGTTGTTTTTTAAATTCTTATTTCTTTATTTAAAAATTCAACTAATTAACACAGAGTATTCATAGTTTCAGAGGGAGAATCTAGTGACTCACCCGTTGCCTATGCCACCCCCGCCACCTCCCCCCTGCCCCCCCCACCCATGCTCACGACCTCAGGGGCAGCTATCCCACCTCCACGGCCCTCCCCTCCAGCCACCCTCAGTCTGTTTCCCGGCACTTTTTAATCTTCCCTTTGAAAAGGTGCTTGTGTGCTGGGTCTCAGGCCTCATGATCTAGTGTGTTGGTCTTTGAAGAGCAGAGACTCTGTGACTGTAACCCTCCTATCCTCTTTGTTACACCCCTGGAGCCAGCCTCGCCGCTTTTCACAGCCAGATGTGGTGGGGGCTCCTGTTGTCAGTGTGGGTCCCTGGGGCCAGGGGGCCCAGGTTGAGGCTGGCCCTTCTCAGGGAGTGAGTGTCTCCCTGCTGGCCTGTGGTATCCCTCCTGCTTCTGGTTGCCACCTCTCGATGGGTTGGTTCCCTGTGGGGGCTCCTTCCCTCCTGACCTTCCCCATGGGGCCTTTTCTTGATGCCTTTAGCCACGGAGGATCTGGTCTGCCGGACTCAGGCTGTTTCCAGAGGGAGTTGCATCATGTGTGGCTGTTGGCTGGATGTGTCTGCGGGAGAGGGGAGCTCCAGACCCTCCCACTCTGTCATTGTCCATGAATTAATGCTTGTCTGCCCAGACATAGGAAATCACTAGAAGAGCCCTCAAGAAACAGTGCTTACCGTTATCTGATGTTCTGGAGGGATCGATGAAGTGTCCTCCTGCTCTCTTCTCCACATCTCTTGTTTCCTTGCATCAAAGTTAAGCAAAGAAGGGCTCTCTTCCCAAAGAATTTGTCCTCTCACCTTGATGATCAAGCTTCTTGCTGTAATGTTGTTCATAACTTTATTATCCTTTTCGTGTCTGGAATCTCTAGGTTATTACTGTGTTTCTCTGCCTAATGTTATTTTTCCCCTCCCTTTCATGGCTTTATTATATTTTCTTTTTGTAACTGACTTCAAATAGTTGGATTATGGTATAGATTTCTTTTCCTTCATCTTACTACTAGTGTTCACTGGGTTTCTTGGACCTGTTTTATAATTTTCATTAAATTTTGAAAAAAAATCTGTCATTACTTCTGAAATTTTCATTACATCGTTGATACTATCCTGTTGTTCACTGAGCATTTCTTTATTTTTTCAGTCTCTTTGTCTCTCCATATTGGTTTGGACAATCTCTTTCTCTTGGTAGAGAACTTGAGAACCTTGTGTCCACTGCCTTCTGGAGTGTCAGCCAGGAGAGCGCTCAGTTTAGTGAAGGACAGCTCTCGGGGGAGGAGGTTCGTGCACACCACAGCTCCTTACTTTCATAGGTGTTTGTGGTGCAGCCCTGAGTGTCACCGTGTGTGACTGTGACATAGCAGTTGTGTTCCTGAAGGTCCTGCCTTAGTAAATAACCAGCTATTGAGTGACAGCAGGTCTCATTTCAACATTATAAAGTAGCATTTTGTAGGGGAGTCGTAAAAGAAGTTACGGTAAACTCATGAAAGCATCAGGACCAGTAACAACCACAGTTTAGGACAGTAGATCTTAACCTTTGCTTTTGTCGGATGGATTCCTTTTAGCACCTGAAGCTCTGAATCCTCTCCTGAGAAAAATACAGACATGTATACACACACACAAAATTTTGCAAACAATTTTGGGAAGTTTTCAGATCTCATAAAGCCATCAGGAAGTAGTAAATAAGTAAATCAATGAATTGACTCATGAAATGTACATGTAATATGTATGTATATATACATATAAGTATGATTACATGTTATATACAGTTGAATGAGTACAGACTAAAAACTTACAGCTACTTTATAATTTTCATACATAGCCGTCATAGAAGTATTTCTATATCCTTCCTGAATCAGAGGCACAATTTTTATAAAACAGGTAGAAAAGGTAGAATTTTTATAAGGTTACATGTGTTTAGGAGAGGAGATATCTGTGGGTATGTGTTCATGTGCCCTTTTCTTTTTTTTTTTTTTAAAGATTTTATTTATTTGACAGAGAGAGATCACAAGGAGGCAGAGAGGCAGGCAGAGAGAGAGGAGGAAGCAGGCTCCCTGCCTAGCAGAGAGCCCGATGCAGGACCCAATCCCAGGACCCCAAGATCATGACCCGAGCCGAAGGCAGAGGCTTAACCACTGAGCCACCCAGGTGCCCCCATGTGCCTTTTTCTTATATGGGATCTGGGTTTGGTGGTTTTTCCCTTCATTGGTTTCTAAGGATGGATTTTAGTTATTGTGTATCTTCACTCATTTGTCACAAAATTTAATAAATAGGATAGAGCAAATGCAAGTTTGTTGATCATCATAGACACTAAAGGACCATGGAAAGTTATCTTTTGTCATTTAGAAGCTTGCTTTGTTTTTCTTTTTAAAGAAATTAGGTGCTGAAGGAATCTGCAATGAGTTCAACTGTAGGAGACCCTTCTTTTAATAATAGCAGTTCTATTTAGGAACTGTGGTTTTTTAAAATTTCCTTTTAATTTTTCTTTTTATGTTTGCATTTGTTGGTAATTGTGCAGTGACAGCATATTCTCCAGACTAAGAAAACGAGTGGCATGTAGCTTAGAAAAAAATGGTGTGGAATTTTGAATTTGGTCAGAAAAATAGGAGAAAACTTTGAAACTGTGAAAATGTACTAAGCAATTTAGTATTTAAACAGAAATTAAGATCTAGTAGAATTTTAATTCCCAAATGTTTTCCAGCTGCTCTAGTTCCTGTCTAGAGTAAGCGTGAGTTTGCTGTGATGTGTGTGGTGCTGGTGAGGACCGGAGCCAGGCCGCGTAGCAGGATTTGCGTTATGAGACCCAGTCCAGTGATTCCATATGTGAAGTCTTCTCTTTCAGTTAGCTGGATATTTTAAATCATCAAGGTAGAGAGAATGACCCATAGTGGACTGACGAGCAGACACTGTGGTGAGGTCCGACTACAGGCCGGCTGGGAGGGCAGCAAGACTCTCACCAGGAATTGGATAGTAGGTGTGCAGTATCATTAGGGAACGGGAAGCTTTACCCGTGTGGGTGCGACCCTAAAGCCCCAGTGAAGCAGTTAGAGAAGTAATAGGTTGTCTACTTGGTGTTTTCAAAGCGTGTCCAGTAACCACATTCGCTTGCCTGCACCAGTAACACACAGCTTCGGTCCCTAGGCGTCTTTACATGACCGTGACCTTGGCCACGGCTCTGTGGAAGCAACTCTCCAAGCAATTCTATTGTTCTCTCTTTCTCTCCCCCAGATTTGTCTCCTTGTCCTTGTACAACCAATAGACTCATGTCTTTGTGACTTTGTTCTTTTCTTTCCCTCTCTTCACAGTGAACTGTTCACTCATGAGCACAGGTGTAGACTGGTCATCACATGGACCTGTGCGTCTTCCTGCTCAGTCGGGCCCTGGCGGGTGTCCGGGGGTGGTGGTGGCCACTTACATGGGTATTGCTGGGCAAGTTTGAGAAGGTAGATTGCCAAGTCCCATCTGAGATGGTGGATTCAGACTGCTGGGGAGGAGGGCTCTGAAATTCATATTTTGGGGTGATTCTTCGGCATCCTCAGCTTTGAAAGTGTCTGTACTAGAGTCTTGAGAAACTGCAGAGAATGTGTCAACTTGGTCTTTTCGATAACATGAAATCTGCGTATCAGATTCTCTTTGACAGTTTAGTCCAAAACCAAGGACAAACAAAAGGTATTGTGCTGCAGGAACAGACTTTAGAAACCGTCTGTCCAAATCATCTCTTCATCTGTTCTGCACTTAGAGAGGTGGTGAGCGCCCGTTGTCGTGACCTGGTAAGTCCAGGCCTTGGAACCTGGGTTTCTTTAGTTAGTAAATACAGAAAGCTATTTCCAAAAGTTCACTGTTAAGGATTTTTTTCTCAAATGATGTTTTAAACCTTGGAATTTTGTGAATTTGGGAACTGTCAGTTTTTCTCGTCAATTTAAAAACAAAAAAAAATAAAATAAGTGTTGTTTATATTGGGTTGGTGATTTGGTTCCACAGCTATGAGAAAAAGATGTTTTATCATTGGTTTTCGTATGTGAGACTTTACAGTTCAGCATTTCAAGCTGATATTTATGGAATTAGTAAACTCAGGGTTATGAAATCTTAAATTGCAGTCTTAGAATTGTTTTCAACAAAACCATTTCCTTTCTTTAGAAATCAGTGGAACTCTAGAGCAATCTGAGATAATTGTGAAATTTTGGTGCAAGTTGTTCTTACATTTCTGCATCTCATCAATACCCTGCATGATTCAGAAAAAAGTCTTCAGTCAATTGAATCAACATTTACATAAGCCCTTGAATCTTCCTAGAGGGATTTTGGCTTCTGGGCAAGACCAGCCCAACTCAGGAAATAAGATGTTCCAACAAAAGGTCATTTTCTGAAGTTTTGTCTTGTTCTTTGATTTGGAACACGTTCCTGTGTCCTCATTTTGCCTGACCGTGTGTGTTTCTCTGTACTAGGTGAAACAGCGCCCTCTCCCACTCTTGAAGGAGTAGTCTTACATAGGAGACAGTTGGTGGGTCCCAGGGGGCACAGTCCCCTGTGGGCACAATGGTCTGTCTCCCAGGGAATTTGTGGGCTTCATGTACCCCTCAAAAATGGTGAATCCCTGGTGGCCATGTGAAGGGGGTGAGACACTTGACCAGCTGTTGATTGGCTGAGGCCAAGGGGTGGAGGGTAACTAGGGAAGCCTGGTCTCCCAGCTGGCTGTGCTGTGCTTATGTTGGGGAGGAGTGGGGGCTTTCCTGGCTGTGTGGTCTGGGGCTGTGGGGCCGGGACAGCACACGCACGCTGTTACTGTTATTCGGCCACAGCCCAGTGGGGTGGGGCATGCTGTGCAGGGCTAACGGGTTAGAGAGAGACTGCCAGAGTCGTGCCTGCCGAGTGTCGGTGTTGGCAGGATGAGATGGCAGAAGTGATGCCCACCCGTGCTGCTCCCCTGGTAGGAGTCCCAGCAGGTTCCGGTCTTTCCAGTGGCCAATTTAAGATTAGCAAGTCAGTCTCCTTTACCAGTGATGTGGTTACTTTCCAAACTGCTGCTTTTGCACTTGGTCTGCTGTAAGTGTGTGTGTGTGTGGAGGGGGGTGAGTTCTTTAAGAGCAGGTCCTCTGTTCCATAAAGTCGGGTTTCTCCTGGTCATACTCTTTATTGCTTTTCAAAGCCCAATATTTTCAGGGCTGTGTCTTTGGTACAGGACCCAAGGGTTGGGTGCTTGATGGGGAGGACAAAACCCTCGCTCCTCTAGGGAAAGTTCCATATTATTGTGATCTCTCCTAATTGGGGTCCTCATTCCTGGGGTGGGATTTTTAGCAAGGGGGTGTCTACCTCTCCCCCCATCCCGATGCCGCTCTTTTATCCTGTTTTGAGGAGGCTCTGTCCATCGAGTTTTCAGGACTTTTCCCAAGGAAATTATTTCATATGTAGCCATAGATCTGTTATGTCCATGGGACAGGGTGAGTTCAGAATTTTCCTAGACTGCCGTCTTGAGCTACCTGACTCCACCATCGTTTTAATAATTATCTTCTTTCAATTTTTACAGCTTTATTGAAGTGAGTTGACATTCAGTGAACCCACTTAGAGTGTACGATCTGAGGAGGGTTTTCACAGCATCCGGGGGTGCCTGGGTGGCTGCCTTCAGCTCGGGCCGTGGCCCCGGGGTCCTGGGATCAAGCCCCGCATCGGGCTTCCTGCTCAACAGAGAGCCTGCTTCTCCGTCTCCCTCTGCTTGCTGCTTGTGTTCCCTCTCTCTCTGTCGAATGAATAAATAAAATCTTAAAAAAAAAAAAAAAAGAATTCCGCAGCATCAGGACAGTAAACATTCCCATCACCCCCGAAAGTCTTCTGTAGCGCTGTGACCTCTCCCTCCTGCCCCTGCAGCAGCTGTTGTCTTTTTTGTCATGGCAGACCAGTGTGCGTTTTCTAGAATTTTATGTAGAAGGACTGTACGACTAAGTACTCCCCTCTGTCTGGCTTGTCAGTCAACATAATTATTGTGAGAGTCACCTCCGTACTTGAAGCTGACCTATTTGCTGGTCCTAGTAAGTTTAAACCTCCCATGATGGAAGTTCAGTCTTAATTTGCTTAATTAAGTTGCATAAGCTAGAGATCCTGAGATTTTATTTCAGCCTTTTAGTATATGACTTGGAAAAATGATGACATGTGTCCCTAACGTGGGGGGTGGACTGTGCATTTCACCTCTGACCCCGAGTGCCCTCTCATCTCACGGAGATGGCCTTGTGTGTGAGTGATGTAATACTCTTACTGAAAGACATGAGAGATGGGGAAACCTTTGTTAACATAAAGATGAACTAGATGTTTTTCTCTGTCCTCCTCTAACGTGTTAGCGTATTGCTTCCTTCCTGCAGTATGTGGGAGGGTGAACAGGGTGTGTTACACCAGGTGTGGGAGGGGACACAGCTCCATACACGGTGCCGGGCCCAGGTAGGGATGAGAGTGTTGACGGATGTTTTAAGGGCTTCCAAGTAACTGCTGAAAAAGGACATAATTCCTAAGCTGAAGTTAAAAAATAATAATCTAATGAATTTTTTAAAGATTTTATTATTTTTTTTTTATTATTAGGATTTTATTTGAGAGAGAGTGCTGAGGGTGGAGAGGTGGGAGGGAGTAGGGAGAGAGAGCAAGAATCCCAAGCAGCCTCCACTCCCAGTACCGATCCAGTACATGGGGCTGGATCCCATGACCAGAGCCGAAATCAAGAGTCGGATGCTTAACTGACTGAGCCCCCCGGGCACCTCTCTTTATTTCAAATATACACAAATAGAAAAATGTATGGCATGAATATAATATATATGAAAATTTTATAAGTTTCTTCATGTTTTGGTAAATTGTTATATTGTCTGAGAAAGTGATGTTTTAGCTTTTTTTTTTTCCTGTCCAGTCTTAATTCGCTTAACTGCCTTTTCTTGTTTTCTTGGGATAGCTAGATACTTGGGTGAAAAGTTGAATAAACATAGTGACAGTCAACATTTTTTTTTTAAGATTTTATTTATTTATTTGACAGACAGAGATTACAAGTAGGCAAGAGAGGCAGGCAGGGAGAGAGAGGAGGAAGCAGGCTCTCCGAGGAGCAGAGAGACCGATGTGGGGCTCGATCCCAGGACCCTGGGATCATGACCTGAGCCGAAAGCAGAGGCTTTAACCCACTGAGCCACCCAGGTGCCCTGACAGTCAACATTCTTATCTTGCTCTGATTTTAGAGGGATTTTTAAAGGCTTCTAACATTAGCTGCATTTTTTAGGTGCCATTTATAAGGTTGCACTTGTCTGCTTGGGCTATTGTAACAAAACACGGATTCTTCCTGACTTACAGTGGGGTTTTAGCTCGATCAACCCATCGTAAGTTGAAAATATCATAAGTGGAAATGCATTTCATACACGTAATCTAGTAGACATCAGAGCTTACCTCGCCGACCTTAAACATGCTCACAAGACTCGTGTCAATATCTATTTGGGCAAAATCCTGGGACACGAGGCCTCGTTCATGATAAAGTGTGGAATGTGTCATGTGATTATTGAATGCTGTGCTGAAAGTGAACCACAGAATGTTGTGAGCCCGTGGGTGGTTCGATCCCATGGGTGGTTCACCCCCGTGATGGCGGGCTGACAGGGAGCTCACCCCTGCTGCTCCCATCTTGAGGGAGTAGCAGGGCAAGGTCGTAGTCTGGCGTGCCGTTTCTCCGGAGCGCACGCCACCAGCACAACCTCGCGGAGCTGAGACACGTTAGGAAGGGCTGTCGTGAGTGGGGGCGTCCGTACCACACGCGGGGAGGCTCAGACAACGCAGTGTATTTCTTCATCGTACTGGAGCCTGGGAGTTAGTGCGCTCCGTTTCCGGTGCAGACTCTCCTTCCTGCTTTGTGGATGGCTGTCCCCTCACCGTGGACTCATGTGGCTTCTCCTCTGTGGCCACGTGCAGAGAGACCGAGAGCGTGCAGAGCTCTCCCGTGTGTCTCCTTCCTTCCATCATCACCGTCGTGCTGGGGCCGGAGCTTCGACTGTGCGCTTCGGGGGGTGCAGACCGTCAGTCCACAGCAGGCGGTAAGGAAGTGGTCTCTTCTTCTCGGTGATTTAATTAGTCTTTGCTCCGCAGAACACCAGCCCAAAACGCTGTGACTTGAAACAGTAATATTTTATCATTTTTTTTCTTTTTTTCTTACAATTCTGAGGGTTGGCTGGGTTCTTGCTCTTTGTTTTCATCTTCAGTTTCCCACACGAGGCTGCCTTCATGAGGAGAGTTGACAGGGCTGGAGGGCTCGAGACAGCCTTTCTGCCGTCTGTGCATGGCGCTGGCTGTTGGCTGGGGTGACTTGGTTGTCGCTGACCTTGTCTTTCGTCTTCCAGAAGCTCACTTGCCGTTCCAGGGTTCCAAGGCCAGAGCACGAGCTGCTCATTCTCTCAGTGTCATTTATTTAATTTCTTTGACAGTCCATTTTCTCATTGGTAGATTGGGAGTGTTTGTTTTCAAAATCTGTATTCTTTCTCATTCCAAAAAGGAGTACACCACAGGCGACTTGGAAAAATACAAATAATCTGTTGGAGTAAAATCACTAGTTGAGGAAACCAGCCAAAGAGAAAAGGAGGAAAGGAAAAGACAACTAGGGAAATAGTTTACGCCAAAAGAAGACAGAACAGACAACAAAGTCCATGCTCTAAAGTTCTATAACGTCTGGGCGCCTGGGTGGTTCAGTGCGTTAGGTCTGCCTTTGGCTCAGGTCGTGATCTTGGGGTCCTGGGATCGAGTCCCATGTTAGGCTCCCTCTGCTACTCCCCCTTCTCGTTCTCTCTCTCAACTAAGTAAAATCTTTAAAAATAAAGTTCTGTGAAGTCAATATTGTTAGGTCAGAAATTCTTCCGTGTGCTTCACAATATCCAGAGGAAAATACAGTTTGCTGTACGAGTTAGTGTCTTAAGCACACTGCTCAGGAGAAGCGCAGGCATTCCTCGGATGGCTCTCACTGTCCGCGGAGGGAGGGCAGTGCAGTGGGGGGGTGCTCGCACCTTCCGCAGCTTCTGTGGACGCCGCACAGCACGCTGCAGCCTCGCGCACGCTGCTCAGTACGGACAGACAGGAGAAGTGGTGCAAATGGGCTCTTCAGGGAAAGTCTCATCCCTTTTGATACCATTTGAAAGGAGTGCTATTGAATAAAGTAATTTTTAATTGTTTAAAATATGGATAATGGAAAGATACCTTTTGTAAAAAGATGCACGTGTAAGATTTTATAAGAATGAAAGATGGTCTGTCATTTCAAGTTATAGCTCTATCCTCGTTGTAAAAATAAATTTATTAGATATTTGAACTCCTCTTTTATTACGGATTATACTATGATAGTATTATTAAGAAAAGCATACCTCGCATATTATTTTTGTTGGACAGAAAACATGACCTTTTGGGGCTGGTAAATATTTTATTTTTAAAATAGGTTTTTACATCATGTAAAAATTTTTTGAACCTTTTTTCCTTTAGACATCCCTTTGCATTCTTATTTTTCTGTCATGTTTGATAAATTTAAAACACAAATAAGTGATAGATGTTACCAGAGTTAGAATAGCACTCCTTCGGACTACCAACTAGTGATGTTTTGTGGTGTAGCAAAGCTGATGAATTAGGTGCTGTTGTAAGGTTCAGCTAGAGCAAATGAAAGTCATTTATCAGAAAAACAAAGAAAATGAAACACTGAATCACTAGGAGTTTTTCAAGATTGGAGAATCAATCAAAAGCTCTAGAAGTAACTTGAGTTTTACAGCGTGATTGTGGATGTTTAACAATCGAGTAGTGCGTTCATTTTGAAAGATTTATGGCCCTTATTTTTTTATGAACTTGACAAATACAAGGATCCTGCAAAATATGAAATATAGCCCAATCTGTTAAAAAAGGGAAAACAATTCACATCTTTCAAAATAACTAAAACAGAAATTGAGGCAACTTACTGCAAAAGTTGGTGTTTAAAAGACTAGCTTAGGAAAGCA
>PISX010011109.1:0-11686 GCA_004024625.1 Mellivora capensis
ATCTTCTGCCCATTTTTTGATATGATTATCTGTTTTGCATGTGTTGAGTTTGAGAAGTTCTTTATAGATCCTGGATATCAACCTTTTGTCTGTACTGTCATTTGCAAATGTCTTCTCCCATTCCGTGGGTTGCCTCTTTGTTTTGTTGACTGTTTCCTTTGCTGTGCAGAAGCTTTTGATCTTGATGAAGTCCCAAAAGTTCATTTATTTTTATTTTTATTTTTATTTTTTAGGGGAAAGCGTGAACGCAGTCCCAAAAGTTCATTTTTGCTTTTGTTTCCTTTGCCTTTGGAGACATATCTTGAAAGAAGTTGCTGTGGCTGATATCAAAGAGGTTACTGCCTATGTTCTCCTCTAGGATTCTGATGGATTTCTGTCTCACGTTGAGGTCTTTTATCCATTTTGAGTTTATCTTTGTGTACGGTGTAAGAGAATGGTCAAGTTTCATTCTTCTACATATAGCTGTCCAATTTTCCCAGCACCATTTATTGAAGAGACTGTCTTTTTTCCACTCTATATTTTTTCCTGCTTTGTCGAAGATTATTTGACCATAGAGTTGAGGGTCCATATCTGGGCTCTCTACTCTGTTCCATTATTATTATTATTTCTAAAGATAAAAGGAATAAAAGATGAAAGACTCAGTAATCTTCTTGGGAAAAAAATATGTATATATATATCTCATATAGATATCACCATTGAGTTTGGTTCCTTTTATTGTGATGTAAAGATTTTTAAGCCAATTTTCTCTTTCTGTCCCTAGAGTCACCCTTTATAAATAAAAAGGCCAATAGTCACCATATTTTACTATGACTGTATGGGCTTTGTCTTTCATAAAAATCACATCTTCTTGAAGGTCAACAACTAATCTGTTTTAATACAATACACCACTGACATTCATGGTCAGTTAAAAAGAAATATTCCCAAAATGCTATACCTTATTAAAATATATATCTTTTTAATATATCTAACATTTGTTTCTTTTCTATGAATAAAACTAGTTAGTTGTCAGATTCATAGTATAAAGAAATAATTGTAAGACACCTTTTAGTTTTTAAGAGATCATGGTTAATTTAGTTTAGTTTTGTATTTTTGTTCTCTTACTCTAAAAATGCTTTTGTCCACATTGTTGTTTATAAGATGTGGAAAACTCTCAATTACAGGCTTTTACAATATGCATAAAAACCTTGATTAAAAAGTATTGGGATTCCTCAGATTTCTATCGTTAGACAGATGTTGCTGAAATTAAAACAATACAAACCTCAAAATCTAAAACTGTTACTTAAAATTGTTCAGTCAATATGGAAATATTTTAAAATAAGTTAAAGGGAGAAAAATTAAGTAGGATATTTGGTAATCATGAATAAGCAATAAGTTTATTTGAGTTCAATTTTTAATAAGCATATATTCAGTCAAAGACATTATGCTTATTGACAAATAAGCTAAGTAAAGTTATCTCTCAAATTTGTTAATCATAAGCCAAAATAGGTTTAGATTTAGCATCACAAAGATTACCATCATTACTTTGATCTGAAAGCATGTACACTTATACTTATTTCCTAGTATTTATTTCAGCACTCGGAGAAATTTCAGCAGAAGAAAAATGTTGCTCTGATCTCATGCTCTATATCTTCCAGAGAAGTAATGCTATTGATATACTATGGCATTTTATTCAAATACTCGATTTTTTTTTTTTAAGATTTTTTTTTTTTATTTATTTATTTGAGAGAGAGGCAGTGAGAGAGCATGAGCGAGGAGAAGGTCAGAGGGAGAAGCAGACTCCCCGTGGAGCCGGGAGCCCGATGCGGGACTCGATCCCGGGTTTCCGGGATCATGACCTGAGCCGAAGGCAGTCGTCCAACCAACTGAGCCACCCAGGCGTCCCAAATACTCGATTTTTTTACACTGTTTGATTGTTTGGGATAGCAATATATCATAATGGCAATATAAAACAAAAGTTTTATGTCTACATGAAAATGACATTTGTTAAAATAGCTAAACTACAGATTTTGAAAATTGCTTAACTTTTAAAGACATTTTCTAAACACATAGAATGCCCATCTTACAGAAATCACTCAAAAGGATTATTTTTTAAGATTTTATTTATTTATTTGACAGAGATCACAAGTAGGCAGAGGGGCAGCAGAGAGAGAGAGAGGAGGAAGCAGGCTCCCTGCTGAGCAGAGAGCCTGATGTGGGGCTTGATCCCAGGACACTGAGATTATGACCTGAGCTGAAGGCAGAGGCTTAACCCACTGAGCCACCCAGGTGCCCCACTCAAAGGGTTTAAATGAATGAATGAATGAATGAGTACAATTTCTATCTATGCTTTTCTAACATCAGCATTTAGTATTGTGTTGGGGTTCCCCAAGACTACCCCAAATTCAATGACTCACTTGGAGGACTTACAGGACACAGTGTATATGTTTATAGATAATTAGATAGATAGATGATAGATATATTTATTCTTCATGACTGTGGTTTATTACAGTGACAAGATTCAAAAGTAAATCAGCAAAGGGAAAAGATGCATGGGGTGAAGTCCAGAGGAAACCAGGCACAATCATACTAGAGTCCTCTTCCACTAGAGTCCCACAGGTTGAGTTTAATTCTTCCATCAATTAGTTGTGACAACACATATACAGTCTTGTCTACAAGGGAGGCTTTCTTGAGCCCAGTATTCCAGGAATTTTATTGGGAGTTGGTCACATGATTGACATAATCACTGAAATTCCAGACTCCCAGAAAGGAAGCAGATACTCTGGGGCACCCTGGTGCTCAGTTGGTTAAGCATCAGACTCTTGATCTCAGGGTTGTGAGATGGAGCCCTGAATCAGGCTTCACTCTGGGTGTGGAGCCTGCTTAAGGATCTCTTTCTCCTTCTCCCTCTGTCCCTCCTCCCTCCCTCTCTAAAAAAGAAAAAAAAAGGGGGGGTGTAAAAAACCAGATGCTCAACATAAATTGCATTTTATAGGTTAGGCATAATGAGCCACTCTTGTCATTTAGCAAAATTTTATGTCACCATGAGAAAATTTTCCCCAGCTAAGCTTCTAGACCACTGCCAAGGGCCAATCTGACAAGCAGGCCTTTCTAAGGATAGCAGTATTGGGATTGCTATGTTGTTTTCTGTACTTGGATGAAAAAGAAAAACAAAAACAGATGTCAGCACCTGTATTAGATGTTTTATAATGAACATTGTTTTGATTTTCTTATCAAGGAAGAAAACTGAAATCAAATACTATGTTTAGAGCTCAGATAGTAGGTGTGCTGGATATCTTTCAGTTTCTTCTCCAGATTCATCCTTCACTCTGTGACTCAGAGGCATCAATGGACTGCATTAACTAGCTATCTACCCCGCCAGCTTCTGCTTGTGTTTGGCACAGCAGAAGACTGGTAGGAGGTGAGTGAGTTTATCAAATTTATGAACATTGCATCAAGTCCGCAGGACCTCTGCCGTGGCCCTGACTGATGCAGTGTTGGGGAGCAAGAAAGGCTCCAGGATAACCTCTCAGAAGGAGATTCTGACAGCCTACTCTGAAAAGCATCCCAGTAACTTCCTATCTGACAGATAATGGCACATTTGTAAGCCCTGCCGCATAGTGAGACCATTATTACTGAGATTATCTCTGGTGATGCTTGAGATAGCATATACATGGAGGGCAAAGTATTGGGAGATAAAGTAGTATGGCAGTCAGTCACTATGGTGACAAAAATGACTATAAATATCAGTTTCCTCTGATAGATCTAGAGAAGAAGACCTAGGAAGAAGGAGGCATTTATGGCTGTAAATATCCAACATAGAACACAAATGGAAAATAAAAAAACTTTGAAAGTAGCTTTAAAGAAAGACCTCATCTCCTCCTGCAACTGGGCACCCAGAATTAAAGATGATACTCACATCTTGATTATAAGAGTTGCAGAGTTGCTGTACTAACTCAAGTTCCAACCATCCAACCAGGAATTTAAGCAAAAGGAGTGGGGCCTTATGACACATGTCTGATTCTGACATGATAGGAGACACGATGAGGCTGAAAACTGCATGTTAATTTCCTTCTGAACTTCTGCTGCTAGAAGCAGCTGCTCTTCACACCCACTCTGTTGGAAACACCAGACTTCTCCTGTATAAACCTTTTAATAACAGCATCTTTGTAATTGGCTGCATATGGAGGCTTACACTCGCCATTGCACAATGTCTTCTGTCCCTTTCTTTTAATGGACGGACATGACTAATGGGCAGATGTGACTACTTATCTTACAATATCTCACTCCATTCTTTCAGCAGGGAATATACAGTCCTTTTGCCAAATTCAAAATTTTAGACTGAGGTGTTTCTATAACCATGCATAAAGAAAGGAACTGCTAGAGATTTCGGGGCGGGGGGGCAGAGGGATGGACATAAATACAAGGTCTTTCTTGACTACGTTCTTTGAGCTTGAGTTATCTGTGGTTTTAGTTTCATAGAATTCATAGTCTCTCCTTCCTCCTGGGCTCTCCAAAAATACCTTCTCACTTCAGTAACTTATATCCTGGAAATGTTATCCACTAAGCTAGTACTGTGTTATTCTGTTCTCTGTCTCTCTCAGACAAGTTTGTGCCCCTGGCCAGCTGCTTTTGTGTAATGATGGAGTTGCATTATATCTCAATTCCTCTTGAGAGAAAGATTAAATTCCACATTGGTTTTAACCTCTTAAGAATTCTCCTATGCTACAGAAACATGAATGCCATTTTACTTTCCATGTAACACCATTAAATACTCCCTTAGACTATAACAAACTGTGATTTAACCCTGTAATCACTGTCTTATTGATTTGTTTTCCCTTACACTGGGTAAATGTTCCCTTTTTAGACTTTACAACTCTTGAAAGTTTCAAGGGCACAAATGAATATTCACCTGAATCTTTTCCCTTACTCTTTGACATGGGTTGGATTTAATTTACTCCAGCTACCAGGAGACCATCTTCCCTTTAGAAGAGTGCTCCTAAAAGTTTCACATATCCCAGAACCACCTAGAGGACTTGTTAAAATATAGATTTCTGGGCCATACTCCCAGAAATTCTGATACAGTAAGTGTTTTTTTAGGTCTGAGAATTAGGATTTCTAGCAAGTTCTCTGATGACGTCGATGTTTCTGGTTGGGGATCTCACTTGGAGAATCACTGCTCCAGAATGATGCCTCACTTCAGCCTGAATAATCTTATTAGATTCCATTCTTTCAGGTGAAAGTGAGTTACAAATTTAAAATAGGATCCTGTCATCTTGACAAAGGAATAGTTCAACTTGTGTTGTTTTAATTATTGTTAAAGTCTGAAAATTGGTCATGGGGCCACTAATCATGTCCTGAGGGGTACCAGGCATGGGAATAAAATGTTTTGGATTTGTTTGAGAATTTTTATTCTCTGTAATCATCAGGGACTCCTATTTCTCAGTGAGTGAGAGGGTCTTGCATGCTTTAAGATGTGTGTGTGTGTGGGTGGGGGGTTCAGTTGATAGGGGCCAAAGGCATTGCTCCCCACCACCTGCAAAATGTGTCACTTTGGCATATTGATTAATTTAAATAAAAGCTACTTAAGACAGCCTGTGCAAGAAGGACAGTGAGATCCTCCTCTGTCCCCTTGGAAGCAGGATATAAAATCTCTTTTGTGAAAGGAAGCTTTTTGGTACCAGTAGGTGAAGTGATATCCTTATTTCCAGAGGCAGAGAATGTGGAACTGAGAAGGTTGTATTAATAAATCTTGTTACTTTTCACTAATTTACCGCCCAGCCCAAATTCTGCTTAGAATTCCTTACCACCTTCCTTACTACTACCAAAGCTACCAAACATAGGTTTTCTTTGTCCCATCGATTCCTCTCAGGTTCATTGTCTCTACCTAAAAAATATAAAAACTGCCCACTTTGGTCATTCCTTCGGGTTTCAATTTCATTATGGGGCTCCTGTGTGCATGTAAACTTTGGTTAAACAAAGTTCAACTTTGTTTTTTTTTTTTCTCCTGTTAGTCTGACTCATGTTGATTTAATTCTTAGACCAGCCAGAAGAGATTTGAAGGATAGAGTAAAAATTTTCATCTTCAACAAATTCAGTAGAAGCTTGTAAAAAGCATATTTGAGGTTCGATACAGTGACAGTTGTGACACAAGCTGTCGAAAGTTCAGCAATATAATGGTTGGAGCAAGAAAGAAAGAACATTTGCTTTTTGTGGATATGGTTGCTTTGCGTGAGGAAAAAATGATAACATGAGACCAAAGGCTATAACTATACTCAAGATAAAGAACCAGGGTTATTTGGAAATGGCAGGATGAAAAGATCTCTATCTCTCCTTTCTTCTGTCTCTCAAAAGGTTAAAAGAAATGGGGCAGTCAAGAAAGTATAAATAGAATCCGACATTGCTAACATTAGGTTTAAACAATCTTTACCTGGATCATCTGACTGTAAAACTATGTATCTTCTATTCCATGGAATCTGCAGCAAAGAAAGCATCTTTTTGTTTTTACCTGTAAGCAAGAAAAGATAAACTGGGATGTTAAATGGAATTTTGAAGATCATGAGCTAGAACAGTGGTTTTTAAAATTGACTGCACACTCAAACTGAAACAGAGAAAATTCCAATGCCCAGGATACCCCTCAGATCAGTCCAATCTGAATCTCCTGAATGAGACCCAGACATTCAAATTTTTTTTTTTGTAATCTCCCCAGAAGATTGTACTATATAGCCAAGATTAAGAACAAATCTGACTAAACTTCCAAAGATTAATCCTTGCCAAAGTAAGCAAACATACTTACATGGTCTTGTTTTTTATTTGTTTGTTTGTTTTTATTAACATATATTACTTGCCCCAGGGGTACAGTCTGGTAATCATCAGCCTTACACATTTCACAGCACTCACCATAGCACATACCCTCCCCAATGTCCATAACACAACCACCCTATCTCTACCCCCACACTTCCCAGCAAACCTCAGTTTGTTTCATGAGTTTAAGAGTCTCTTATGGTTTGTCTCCCTATGGATCCCATCAAGATGGGATCTTCTGGGTTTTTTTTGTTTTGTTTTGTTTTCCCCATGAAATTTGGTTTCAATCATTCAGGGGACAATTTTTAGTAAAATAAAGAACTTAAAAAGACAAAGATATTTACATTACAACCCTTTTATAAATAGGAAATTTAAGGATAGAACTAAAGTGATTAGTTCTGGGACTTCTATTCAAATGACCCTTCCCTTGTTTTTCTTGAAGTACTTGCTCAAATCCGCTTTCAATTCTTTGATAAAGTGATCCAGTTCTATCAGCCTAGAGTTGATGCATTTATTTTAGATGTAATTGGCTGTTAAAGACATTGAAAGCTGACACATTTGAAGACACTTAACTAGCCAATTAACCTCAAGTATCAGATTCCTATATAACTCTTCAAAGCAATTTCTAGAATCACATTTTTTTTCTTTAAAAGTGTTTTTACAATGAAAATTTACTGTTCAAGAACTGGAAAGATGTATATATTTTTCTGCAAATAATATCTTTACAATCTTTTTCTTCCAACCATTTGTAAATGTTACTCTGTTCTACTGGTGATAATGAAGAAGTTACAAACGTGGTAAGTGCTTTCAGAAATAATAGAAGCTGATTATCTAAACCTAAAATATTTTTCTGCTATTATAAACTAGGGAATGGGTCATTTCTTTTACATATTATGTAACAAATATTTATTGGGTATCTACTCTGTGAAAGGCACCATGTCAAGCATTACAGAATATTAAAAAAAAAGATCCAAACACATTATCATCTGTTCATTTATAGAAAGATGTACAGGAAAATGGTTTTAAACTGCAAAATTCTATAGAATTGAAAGAGATTATTTTCTTCTTGGCTCTGAGCAGTCATTCACCAGTAATATTACAGGTCGTTTTTACTGCCCATTTATTGGGAATAAGACTGGGATTCAGAATGTATATTTAAAAGTAATTATAATTTGAATATTCTCTTACACAAAAGATTGGTGTTAAATTACCTCAGGCAAAATTATCTGAGTAAATAATCCACTTTTATAAAGGTTTAATTCAAGGGTCACAACCTAAAATGCCTTTAGGATTATACTGGTAAATAGAATGGAAATAGGACAACAGGGAGTGAGGTAGAATCATGAATTAAGAGGTAGTGTGATTTAAGAGGAGAAAATGAAAGAAAAAGTGGTATTACTGATGCTATTTATAAAGATAAATAATCTGTAACATGTTTTCTAAGTGTTTAATGTTTGTCTTCAGGGAACATTGGCATGTAGTTGGCATTTAATATTCAGTGGTTTTCTTTTAATGAGATTATAGCTTTTCAATGTGCCTGACTATTGATTTTACAAGAAATCTATGTTTTTATTCCATAGAAACCATTGAAAAACTATTAGCTATGTAACAAGTCTAATTTATGTCTAATTTAAATAAATTTATTTTTATAAATGCTTTCTTCCTATTTCTGTTTCTCTTGTTAATATGAACTAATTTAAACAGCTCATATAATTTTGAGACCCTAAATTTAGGAATTTGTTAGTTCTCATTTGTTACTCTCCTGTGCCACTCAAGAATAATATATAAATTATATGTTAACATAATATCTCTGATACTAACAATGTATTAACAGTATTTAAGTCTTTCAGATATAGGGGTATATTATATCAAATGAAGAATGAAGTATTCTACTAGGTTTTAAATTGAATGCATGATACATGGTTTTAAAAAATAAAGAACAACAAAGTATTCTTTTCTCTTCTACTTCCTTAAAATGTTAACATCACACTTAGTAAGCTGTATTTTGTGTATGTCTGTGTGGCTCTGTGAACTACAAGTAATATTAACAGCTATCCTAGGAAGCAGAACATTGTCTTGCCTCATCGTAGACCTCCTGTTTGATGAATCTTATCATGTTCTGTGACTGGTCACGAAGTAAATAGAAAGAGTAAAAATTCTGGCAGTTGTTTCGAGCATCAAGTTATTTTGCCTTGATTTCTACAGAATTTGGATAAATTATTCTTCATATAATTTACAAAAGTTATACCATAAATAAAAGACCAAATTTGATATTTCCAATTTTAATCTCATCTTCAGCCACTGCTGTTGCTAGATGATACTTTGATTATACTCAGTCTAGTGTAGAGTTAGAGTCAAGTTAACCTGTCTGAACAAGACTTGCCCATTATGACTTTTATCTCTAGAAAATGTTTTTTTTTCCAATACAGAAATTGAGTTTTATATCTGTGGCCATGCATATAAAAGACTAATAATAGTAAATATAAATATATATATACATATAAATATGAATAAAAAATATTTAAAAATAATAATACTAAAAAAACTCCCACACAATTTCCAGCGTGTTTAAGTTTCTTTCAGTTACAATAAACTGCTGATTTAATAATTAGCTGTATTTTAGCATATATGCATTTGGAATATAAAATCATGTTCAGCAAACTCATTAATAAAATATTAAACCTGCAACTCTGGAGCACTAAAATTCCACAAATGTTATTTAAAAAACTGTTATAGCTTCTTGTTTCTAAAAAATTTTAATTGTAAAGAATAATTGGATATCATTTTATGGATTTTTTAGCTAGTTGATCACATAATGATGTATAATTTAGTAATAATATATTTCATATTAAGAACAATATATATATTTTAAAATTGTAAGTGCTGTTATGTGACTTTTTAAAATATCAGCTCGTGTATCCACATAGAAACTTGTGATAAATAAATGTATAATATTATGCTGTGTCATTAAATACTATAAATCACATAATTACTGTGAGAAATATAAGATTCAGTAGCATCCCTCAATTTTCATTTATAAAATACTATATAACTCATTAGTTCTTTGCAAAGTACTCTGTTGGCCCAAAAACATTTTAGCATGAAATAAATTACCAGAATAATGAATATTTGGGGAACCCCAAGAACTTCAAATAGGAATACAATGCATTCATAAGTATCTGACTTGTTTTGATTTTATTTCCTTTTCTGGGCTTTTACAAGTTTTTTTTTTTTTTTAAGATTTTTTTTTAAAAGATTTTATTTATTTATTTGACAGAGAGAGAGAGAGAGCACGAGCACAAGCAAGGGGAGCAGCAACCTCCCAAGGGGAGAGGGAGAAGCAGGCTCCCCGCTGACCAGGGAGCCCAATGCAGGGCCCCATCCTAGGACCCTGAGGTCATGACCGCAGCCTGAGGCAGATGCTTACCACTCACCCCAGGGCTTTTATAAGTTTTACAAACTTTTATTCACTGTTCACATTTTTAAAGCCATGCAAGTTAGTATCAAAAGAGGAAAGAACCTTATATATTTAAGGTAAACATATTATGCAATTGGTGAAATGTTGCTGAGAAACACAAGCTATATGAGAAGAAAGAATGGGTTGCTTTGGGTGCGGGTTAGAAAATATATTTATGCATATGATTCAAAGGTATTTCAGATCCAGATTCTTTTGCCTTTAAAAGCCTGATGAGGACTTCCTGCTTTATTTAGCCTATAATGGTTTGAGTTAAAAACAGTGTGTTTGTGTGTGCGTGTGTGCCTGTACATATGTGTGGGTATTAAGGTGATAGTGGTCAAGTGAACGAACAGTGCCCTTACAGCAACAGTGTTGAAACTTGGTAAGATCAGTATAGAATCTGAGCTGAAATGGGTATCAGAAGTTTTAAGAAGCAATGACAGAAAGAAATAACAAAATGGAGATTTAAAGAAATCACTGAAAAATTCATATGAGGAGTTAGGAAGAATGTAAATGTTTGATATATGCCTAGTAATATTTTTAAAGATTAATTGAATAAAGGAATAAAATAGTGGATGTAAAAAGTGAGGGAAGGATATATTTTTTAAAAATAAGTTTTTATTTTGAACCAAAACCACTTTACATTCTTTTTTGTTCTGTCAAAACTGTCATTTAACTTTTGATTTTGAAAAATTTTCATTTTTGAACAATTTTATTTTATTTTTATTTATTTATTTTTTATAATTTTTTATTTTTTTATAAACATATAATGTATTTTTATCCCCAGGGGTACATGTCTGTGAATCGCCAGGTTTACACACTTCACAGCACTAACCATAGCACATACCCTCCCCAATGTCCATTACCCCAACCCCCTCTCCCGATCCCTCTCCCCCCCAGCAACCTCAGTTTGTTTTGTGAGATTAAGAGTCACTTATGGTTTGTCTCTCTCCCGATCCCATCTTGTTTCTTTTCTTCTTTTCCTACCCCCCAAACCCCCATGTTGCATCTCCACTTCCTCATATCAGGGAGATCATATGATAGTTATCTTTCTCCGATTGACTTATTTAACTAAGCATGATACCCTCTAGTTCCATCCACGTCGTCGCAAATGGCAAGATTTCATTTCTTTTGATGGCTGCATAGTATTCCACTGTGGATATATACCACATCTTCTTTATCCATTCATCTGTTGATGGACATCTAAGTTCTTTCCATAGTTTGGCTATTGTAGACATTGCTGCTATAAACATTCGGGTGCATGTGCCCCCTCGGAGCACTATGTTTGTATCTTTAGGGTAAATACCCAGTAGTGCAATTGCTGGGTCATAGGGTTGTTCTATTTTCAACTTTTTGAGGAACCTCCATGCTGTTTTCCAGATTGGTTGCAACAGCTTGCATTCCCACCAACAGGTTAGGAGGGTTTCCCTTTCTCTGCATCCTCGCCAA
>PISX010011109.1:11786-67095 GCA_004024625.1 Mellivora capensis
ACTTGTTAATTTTAGCCATTCTGACTGGTGTGAGGTGATATCTCATTGTGGTTTTGATTTGTATTTCCCTGATGCCGAGTGATGTGGAGCACTTTTTCATGTGTCTGTTGGCCATCTGGATGTCTTCTTTGCAGAAATGTCTGTTCATGTCCTCTGCCCATTTCTTGATTGGATTATTTGTTCTTTGGGTGTTGAGTTTCATAAGTTCTTTATAGATTTTGGACACTAGCCCTTTATCTGATATGTCATTTGCAAATATCTTCTCCCATTCTGTCAGTTGTCCTTTGGTTTTGTAAACTGTTTCCTTTGCTGTGCAAAAGCTTTTGATCTTGATGAAATCTCAATAGTTCATTTTTGCCCTTGCTTCCCTTGCCTTTGGCGATGGTCCTAGGAAGACCTTCCTGAAGCTGAGGTCGAAGAGGTTGCTGCCTGTGTTCTCCTCAAGGATTTTGATGGATTCCTTTCTCACACTGAGGTCCTTCATCCATTTTGAGTCTATTTTTGTGTGTCGTGTAAGGAAATGGTCCAATTTAGTTTTTCTGCAAGTGGCTGTCCAATTTTCCAAGCACCATTTGTTGAAGAGGCTATCTTTTTCCATTGGACATTCTTTCCTGTTTTGTCAAAGATTAGTTGACCATAGAGTTGAGGGTCTATTTCTGGGCTCTCTATTCTGGTCCATTGATCCATGTGTCTGTTTTTGTGCCAGTACCATACTGTCTTGATGACAACAGCTTTGTAATAGAGCTTGAAGTCTGGAATTGTGATGCCACCAACTTTGGCTTTCTTTTTCAATATTCCTTTAGCTATTCGAGGTCTTTTCTGGTTCCATATAAATTTTAAGATTATTTGTTCCATTTATTTGAAAAAATTTGGGGGGATTTTGATAGGGATTGCATTAAATGTGTAGATTGCTTTAGGTAGCATAGACATTTTCACAATATTTGTTCTTCCAATCCAGGAGCATGGAACATTTTTCCATTTCTTTATGTCTTCCTCAATTTCTTTCATGAGTACTTTATAGTTTACTGAGTATAGATTTTTAGCCTCTTTGGTTAGGTTTATTCCTAGGTATCTTATAGTTTTGGGTGCAATTGTAAATGGGATTGACTCCTTAATTTCTCTTCTGTCTTGTTGGTGTAGAGAAATGCAACTGATTTCTGTGCATTGATTTTATATCCTGACACTTTACTAAATTCCTGTACAAGTTCTAGCAGTTTTGGAGTGGAGTCTTTTGGGTTTTCCACATTGAGTATCATATCATCTGCAAAGAGTGAGAGTTTGACTTCTTCTTTGCCAATTGGATGCCTTTAATTTCTTTTTGTTGTCTGACTGCTAAGGCTAGAACTTCTAGTACTATGTTGAATAGCAGTGGTGATAATGGACATCCTTGCCGTGTTCCTGACCTTAGTGGAAAAGCTTTCAGTTTTTCTCCATTGAGAATGATATTTGTGGTGGGTTTTTCATAGATGGCTTTGATAATATTGAGGTATGTACCCTCTATCCCTACACTTTGAAGAGTTTTGATCAAGAAGGGATGCTGTACTTTGTCAAACGCTTTTTCAGCATCTATTGAGAGTATCATATGGTTCTTGTTCTTTATTTTATTAATGTGTTGTATCACATTGATTTGCGGATGTTGAACCAACCTTGCAGCCCTGGAATAAATCCCACTTGGTCGTGGTGAATAATCCTTTTATATATTGTTGAATCCTATTGGCTAGTATTTTGGTGAGAATTTTCGCATTGTGTTTATCAAGGATATTGGTCTGTAATTCTCTTTTTTGATGGGATCCTTGTCTGGTTTTGGGATCAAGGTGATGCTGGCCTCATAAAATGAGTTTGGAAGTTTTCCTTCCATTTCTATTTTTTGGAACAGTTTCAGGAGAATAGGAATTAATTTTTCTTCTTTTTTTTTTTAAGATTATTTATTTATTTATTTGACAGGCAGAGATCACAAGCAGGCAGAGAGGCAGGCAGAGAGAGAGGAATGGAAGCAGGCTCCCTGCTGAGCAGAGAGCCCAATGCGGGGTTTGATCCCAGGACCCTGGGATCATGACCTGAGCTGAAGGCAGAGGTTTTAACCCACTGAGCTACCCAGGCGCCCCAAATTAATTCTTCTTTAAATGTTTGGTAGAATTCCCCTGGGAAGCTGTGGCCCTGGGCTTTTCTTTGTTTGGAGATTTTTGATGACTGTTTCAATCTCCTTACTGGTTATGGGTTGTTCAGGTTTTCTATTTCTTCCTGGTTCAGTTTTGGTAGTTTATATGTCTCTAGGAATGCATCCATTTCTTCTAGATTGTCAAATTTGTTGGCGTAGAGTTGCTCATAGTATGTTCTTATAATTGTTTGTATTTCTTTGGTGTTGGTTGTGATCTCTCCTCTCATTCATGATTTTATTTATTTGGGTCCTTTCTCTTTTCTTTTTGCTAAGTCTGGTCAGGGGTTTATCAATCTTATTAATTCTTTCAAAGAATCAGCTCCTAGTTTCGTTGATTTGTTCTATTGTTTTTTTTTTACTTTCTATTTCATTGATTTCTGCTCTGATCTTTATGATTTCTCTTCTGCTGAGTTAAGGCTTTCTTTGCTGTTCTTTCTCCAGCTCTGTTAGGTGTAGGGTTAGGTTGTGTATTTGAGACCTTTCTTGTTTCCTGAGAAAGGCTTGTATCGCTATATATTAACCTCTCAGGACTGCCTTTGCTGTGTCCCACAGATTTTGGACCAATGTGTTTTCATTATCATTTCTTTCCATTAATTTTTTCAATTCTTCTTTAATTTCCTGGTTGACCCATTCATTCTTTAGATGGATGCTGTTTAGTCTCCATGTATTTGGGTTCTTTCCAAATTTCCTCTTGTGATTGAGTTCTAGCTTCAGAGCATTATGATCTGAAAATATGCAGGGAATAATCCCAACCTTTTGATACCAGTTGAGACCTGATTTATGACCCAGGATGTGCTCTATTCTGCAGAATGTTCCATGTGCACTAGAGAAGAATGTGTATTCTGTTGCTTTGGAATAGAATGTTCTGAATATATCTGTGATGTCCATCTGGTCCAGTATGTCATTTAAGGCCTTTATTTCCTTGTTGATCTTTTTCTTGGATGATCTGTCCATTTCAGTGAGGTGAGTGTTAAAGTCCCCTACTATTATTTTATTATTGTTGGTGTGTTTCTTTGATTTTGTTATTAATTGGTTTATATAGTGGCCTGCTTCCAATTAGGGGCATAGAAATTTAAAATTGTTAGATCTTTTTGTTGGACAGACCCTTTGAGTATGATATAGTGTCCTTCCTTATCTCTTATTATAGTTTTTGGCTTAAAATCTAATTGATATAAGGATTGACACCCCAGCTTTCTTCTGATGTCCATTAGCTTGGTAAATTGTTTTCCACCCCCTCACTTTAAATCTGGAGGTGTCTTTGGGTCTAAAATGAGTTTCTTGTAGGAAACATATTGATGGGTTTTGTTTTTTTTATCCATTCTGATACCTTGTGTCTTTTGATTGGGGCATTTAGCCCATTAACATTCAGGGTAACTACTGAGAGATATGAATTTAGTGCCATTGTATTGCCTGTAAGGTGACTGTTACTGTATATTGTCTCTGTTCCTTTCTGATCTACTACTTTTAGGCGCTCTCTTTGCGTAGAGGACCCCTTTCAATATTTCCTGTAGAGCTGGTTTGGTGTTTGCAAATTCTTTCAGTTTTTGTTTGTCCTGGAAGCTTTTTATCTCTCCTTCTATTTTCAATGTTAGCCGAGCTGGATATAGTATTCTTGGCTGCATGTTTTTCTTGTTCAGTGCTCTGAATATATCATGCCAGTTCTTTGTGGCCTGCCAGGTCTCTGTGGATAAGTCCACTGCCATTCTAATATATTTACCATTGTATGTTAGAGACTTCTTTTCCCGGGCTGCTTTCAGGACTTTCTCTTTGTCGCTAAGCCTTGTAAATTTTACTATTAGGTGATGGGGTGTGGACCTATTCTTGTTGATTTTGAGGGGGGTTCTCTGCCCCTCCTCAATTTTGATTCTTGTTCCCTTTGCCATATTAGGGAAATTCTCTATAATAATTCTCTCCAATATACCTTCTGCTCCCCTCTCTCTTTCTTCTTCTGGAATCCCAATTATTCTAATGTTGTCTCGTCTTCTGGTGTCACTTATCTCTCAAATTTTCCCCTCATGATCCAGTAGCTGTTTGTCCCTCTTTCGCTCAGCTTCTTTATTCTCTTTCATTTGGTCTTCTATATCACTAATTCTTTCTTTTGCCTCATTTATCCTAGCAGTAAGAGCCTCCATTTTTTATTGCACCTCATTAATAGCTTTTTTAAATTTCAACTTGGTTAGATTTTAGTTCTTTTATTTCTCCAGAAAGGGCTTTTATATCTCCAGAGAGGGTTTCTCTAATATCTTCCATGCCTTTTTCAAGCCCAGTTAGAACCTTGAGAGTCGTCATTCTGAACTCTACATCTGACATATTCCCAATGTTTGTATTGATTAGGTCCCTAGCCTTGGTACTGCCTCTTGTTCTTTTTGTTGTTGTTGTTGTTGTGAGTTTATCAGCCTTGTCATTTTGTCCAGATAAGAGTATATGAAGGAGCAAATAAAATACTAAAAGGGTGGCAAAGACCCCAGGAAAATGCGCTTTAACCAAATCAGAAGAGACCCCAAATCGTGGGGGGGAGAAAGGGGATAAAAAGAAGTTTAGAAAAAAAAAATTTAAAAAAAGAAAACAAATAAAGAAAAAATATAAAAAAGAAAAAAATATATATTAGACCAGTGACTAGAACAGGGTCACCCACATAATTTTGGGGTATTTTGGTCTCTTAGAAGAAACTACCTCCCAAAATTTTAAAGAATGAAAAACGTATATAAGGGTAAACACAATGATGGAATGGAATATGCCTATAAATGAAAAAAAATATTTTTTTTAATTTCTAAAAAAAGGAGTTGATAAAGTAAGTTCATTGGGAGAGTAAAGAAAAAGAAAGTGGAGAGAATTTGCTCAGGCTGGAGACTAGAACAGGCCTGGAGCTAGATTTAGGGTATATTTTGATCTGCTAGAGGAAGTTGTACCCCAAATTTTTTAGAAGAAAAAACCCCTATGTGTATACCAAAAATAACGTTAAATACTATGAAGGATAAAATATGACTATAGTGAAGGTTCAAAAAATATTATTATTTCTTTTTGGAAAGGTATTGTTAAGATAAACTAGTTAAAAAACGTTATAAAAGAAAAGGGTAAAAAGTTAAAAAAAATTTAGGAGAAAAAAAATAAAAGAAAAAATTAAATTAACTGCAAGACTAAAGAATCATGGGAGAAAGTCATGAATTCCGTGCTTTGCTTTCTCCTCCTCTGGAATTCCACAGCTCTCCTTTGTAAGTGAACTTGGTCTTGGCTGGATTTCTTGTTGGTCTTCTGGGGGAGAGGCCTGTTGTAGTGATTCTCAAGTGTCTTTGCCTGAGGCAGAGTTGCACCACCCTTACCAGGGGCCGGGCTAAGTAATCCGCTCGGTTTTGCTTTCGGGAGCTTTTGTTCCTTGAGCGCTTTCCATAGAGTTTGAGGGATGGGAATGAAAATGGCGGCCTCCCAATCTCTGGCCCGGAGGAGCCGCGAGCTCAGGGCCCCTCTCCTCAGTGCATCCTCAGAGAAAAGCCCCAGCAACTCCTGTCTCCCTCGCCTCCAGCTGCGCTCCGAGCTCACCCAGCCTGCGACCGGTTCAAGGTAACCCCGAGCTGAGAGCTCACTCCTCGGCTCTGTCTCTGTAGCCGGCTTCCCCGCTCTAATACCTGCGAGCTCTGCGACACTCAGACACCCCGGATCCTTCTGTGACCCTGTGGGACCTGCGGCCACGCTGACCCCGTGTGGGGTTCACCCCAGTTTAGCCTCTGGAGTGATGTCCCTCCGTGGAGCAGACTTTTAAAAGTCCTGATTTAGTGCTCCGTTGCTCCCCCGCTTGCCGGGAGCCGGCCCCTCCCCCTGCGGTCTATATTCCCGTTGCTCTGGAATCACTTCTCCGCCAGTCCTACCTTCCAGAAAGTGGTCGATTTTCTGTTTCTAGAATTGTTGTTCTTCTTCTCTTTGATCTCCCATTGGATGTAGGTGTTTGCAATGGTTTGATAAGCTATCTAGCTGATCTCCTGCTACCTGATGTAGTCTCAGCCTGCTACTTCTCTGCCATCTTCTATTTTTTAAAATTTTTTAAAAGATTTTATTTATTTATTTAACAAACAGAGAACACAAGTAGGCAGAGAGGCAGGCGGGTTGGGGGGGCAGGCAAGGTGGGGGGGCAGGCTCCCTGCTGAGCAAAGAGCCTGATATTTTTGAACAATTTTAGAGATACAACAAAGTTACAAAGATAGTACAAAGTCCTGTATACCCTTTTCTCTTATTCCATATTAACACCTTTTGTAACCATAGTCTATTTAATTCATTTTAAGAAATAAATATTATTGTGATGCTATTAACTAGACTGTCTTTATTTAGATTTTTTTCTGTTTTCCCTACTAATGTCCTCCATCTACTCCCAGATTGAGTCTAGGATACCACATTGCATTTAGCATTAGGTTTCCTTGGGTCACTCCAAACTATTACTGTTTCTATTACCCTTTGTTTTTCTTGTGTTTTTTTTTTTTTTTTTTTATGAATGCATCATTTTGAATTGTGTTGGCCAGTTGGTTTGTAGACTCTCCTTAAATTTGCATTTGTCTAATATTTTTTAATGATCAGGCCCAAATTATGGATTTTAGGGAGTACCACGGAGAAGATACCTTAATGACGCATCATACTAGGGATAAAAGATACAGATATAACTAATTATTTATTGTGTCAACCTGTAAAGTTACCATTTTTCCCTTTACTTAAATCTTGGTTAGAAGTGAGTCTAGCCCAAAATCAAAGGGAGGGAGGTTTAGGTCCTCTTTCTTGTAGGGACAATATCTACATATATTATTTGGAATTTGTCTCTAAAAGCAATTTATCCTTTCTCTCTCATTTATTGGATTCGTCTAATATTTATTTATGTAAGCATGGATTCATGTATATTTATTTTATATTTGGGATTATAATTCAACATGGCCCTTATTTTTTTGTTCCATATTTGATAATTAGGAGCTCCTATATTTGATACTTTTAAAAATTGTATATTAAAACAAAATTGGGGACGCCTGGGTGGCTCAGTGGGTTAAGCCTCTGCCTTCCACTTGGGTTGTGGTCTCAGGGTCCTGGGATCCAGTCCTGCATCGGGCTCTCTGCTCAGTGGGGAGCCTGCTTCCCTCTCTCTCTCTCTGCCTGCCTCTCTGCCTACTTGTGATTTCTCTCTGTCAAATAAATAAATAAAAATAAAATCTTAAAAAAAAAAAAAAAAACAAACCCAAACAACAAAATTGGAAAAATACACATAGCAAACACAAGGCTTCATTAACATAAGGTAACCATCCTTGTAAACACCATTGAAAATTAAAAAAAAAAAAAATAGATTTTTGCTGGCTACCCTAGGACTCCCTCCTTGATATCTGCCCCAGTCACAGCCCCTACTTAATCTCTGAAATAGCCACTATCCTAACTAGTAATCCCTTCCCTGAATTTCTTATTAGTTCTCTCATCAAATTATGCATATCTAGACACTATAGTTTTTCCCATTTTTTTAACTTGGTATGTAATTTTAATCTCTTTTTTTGGCTCCCATGAATTTTTTTTTAAAGATTTTATTCATTTATTTGACAGAGATCACAAGTAGGCAGAGAGGGAGGCAGAGAGAGGTGGGGGGAAGCAGGCTCCCTGCCAAGCAGCAAGCCGGATGCGGGGCTCGATCCTCGGACCCTGGGATCATGACCTGAGCCAAAGGCAGAGGCTTAACCCACTGAGCCACCCAGGCGCCCCTCCCAGGAATTTTTATTTTCATTTAATTTTACCTATTATGGAACTCAGGAGATTACCTATACCTGTGTAATTCAGGAGATATTACCTGTAGAATTTCTCAAAATCTGGGCTTTCCTGATGGCATACTCATGATATAGCTCTGCATGTTCATGGGTCCTCTGTATTTCCAGTAAATTGGCAGCTGATTTCAGACTCCATTAAGCTCATATTCATTTCCTTTGGCAAGGACTATAAACTGTTATGTTTTTCCATCCTCAGACACACAATCTCATTTTTCTCTTTTTGTAATGTTGGTAGTCTCTAATGTTTATTGCCTAGATCCATTAAGTTATGGGAGCTTACAAAACGTTTATATTCTTATCTTGTAATGCTGTTACCTAGAATAATTTTATAAGGAAAGAAAGGAAAAAGTAACTGATTTTTTTTTTCATTTTATTTACAGTTTTCAAGATAGTAAAATTATTTTTCTGTCTTTGAACAGTAGTTAACCTATTTTGGTTTTTTGACTATCAATATGAACTGAAGATTATAAATATATTTGATGGCAATCTATCCATTGTTTTTCATATACCAACATAATTGCAAATTCGTCCATCTTTGGCCAGTAGGATGCTCTACAAGTTGGCTCCTGAGTTCTATTAACACAACCATAGAAAACTTCTATAACTTCCTTGAGATCTTAGTTGTCAGATCTTATGTAATTCCTACCTCCTTTTATAGATTTTCTGCTCCAGACCAGATACTAGCATTATTCCAAGAAGCCTTTGTTTTTTAGGACAAAAGCCTTTTTTTTTTTTTTTAATAGGACAACTGATATTTTAAGACTACAGCTTGGGTGTTTGGAATATTGGGTTGTTCATGTTTCTAGGTCTTCAAGTTATATATGAAAGTTTATGCATAAATATATATATATATATGTATATATATACATACATAGTAAAATAAACCGTGAATTATACTAATATTTCCAACTCAAATTCAAGGCTACAGATTTTTACCTAACTTCTTCATCATATTTGTACCTCTATTCCACACCAAGAATTCTGATTTTTAAGGACACAAGTTATGATAGAGTTAGAATAGTCCACAATTAAGCATTAGCTTTATCTTATTATATATAAGACAATTTTTTGAAGATGTTATTGGGTTTTGCTATCTAGATGCTGTGTTTTGTTTATTTTTAATGTGGAGACCTGAGAAGTTCAAGATCTGTATCATAACAGCTGCCATCTTTCTAGAATCTTCTCATTCATTTTTATTTTAAATGCAAACTTATAGTGAGACAATATTAGTGAGTGAATAAGAGCTTATAAACAGGAGTGATCTTAGTGTTGAAGGAATGCTTTTCATCTATCGCCCCTATGGGGAGAGATCCTTGTGAAACTTATTCAGCCTCCATTATATCTCATTTCCCTATCTGTAATGTGGGATCTATGTTGGTGTCTATATCAGATTGTGGTTGGGAAGATTTAAGAAGTTGATAAGAGTAAAACTCATAGAATACAAATGAAAGAGAGTGATGATGATGAACATTGCACTAAGCCCTGCAGAGATTACATACAAAAAGAGAAAAAGACACAGTTTATGTTTTCACACACTTCTCTGGTAGAACAACAACAACAAAAAACAACATAGAAAAGTACAGTTCAGGGACGCCTGGGTGGCTCAGTTGGTTAAGCGGCTGCCTTTGGCTCAGGTCATGATCCCAGCATCCTGGGATCGAGTCCCACATTGGGCTCCTTGCTCGGCAGGGAGCCTGCTTCTCCCTCTGCCTCTGCCTGCCACTCTGTCTGCCTGTGCTCGCTCTCTCTCTCTCTCTCTCTGACAAATAAATAAATAAAATCTTAAAAAAAAAAAAAAAAGAGAAGTACAGTTCAGTTGTATGCCAAGGCCCATATATTACAGAGGAAGTGCATAATATCAAAGATCATATGCACCAAATAAATAAGGAGATGATTTTATTGAGACTATTAGAGAGGAAAGTGTTCATGAATGAGGAACAATTCAAAGAAAAGGAAGGGGGCTTAGGGTTTTATAGAGGCCAGTAAACAAGGGAATCTTGGAGGAAGGGTGGCACTAGGTTTTATCTTGGAATACCCCAGAGCATGATGGTCCTTTGCAGATAACCATTTCTCAGAATATAAAGAGTGGGTTTATTTTTCAAGTATCTCTGGTTTCTGTGATTATAGAGTTCTGATAAATGTCAACATTGTTCATAATGTAATACCAAATACAGTGATTAATTTAATCTAGACTTAAGAAGACAGGAAAAGCTCCTCAGAGGACATGACATCTTATGTAAAATATTGAGAGTTAGTAGAGATTAACTAGATGAGGGAGATGGGGGAACAAACATTTAAATTTTGGGGATGAGAGACCATAAAGTGTTGGACAAATTAAAGTTTACTAGAGCTAGAAATTATATGAGAGTATGGAGGTGGGAAGGATGGGGTAGATGACCCTGGAAAAGTAAACAGGAATGAGAGTGTTCAGAACTTTAGTGACCATTTTAAGGAGAACAAAATTTATCCATAAGCAATAAGTTGCTTCTCAAAAATTTAGAAAAATTAAATGATTAGATATATGGCCCCAAAACATCATCTCCTACCTGTACTTTCTTCCCACTCCCTGTGAACAGTAGCCAACTTTTCTCTTTTCACAAGGCTAACTAAATATTTATAGGGAAAACTAAACTTTACTTATTTATTTATAAGATTTTATTTATTTATTTTAAAGAGAGAGAAGGAGCATGCGAGCAGGGGGAGGATCAGATGGAAAGGGACAAGCAGACTCCTGCTGAGCTGAGTGTGGACCCAGCACAGGGCTCGATCCCAGGACACTGAGATCAAAATCAAGACACTGAGCTGAAATCAAGAATCAGACACTCAACTGACTGAGCTACTCAGGTGCCCTCGAAAAACCCAATACTTAATTAGACTTTTAGGCATTACCAGGGTGTCTGGAGTTTTTTTTTTTGACAGCTGAGATGATTTTTGTCTGATATGACTGTGTTGTCTACTTCTGGGAGGTAGCAACACTGATTAAAGATGTACCTGCTCACATTTCAGCCAGTCACCTTCCCAAGCTCTTACAGAAAAATGCTGATGACTTCACATCCAGGTACTTCAGTGTCAATGACTTCACTCTGTTGGAGGATCTAAAGTCTTGCCATGAACATGTGTGCACCCTCTACTTGCCAACCCAAGTTGGGGATTTGCTCAATTTCACCAGGGTCTGTGATGAAAATCTAATTGGAGAGAACCCTACTGCAACAACTCATGAGGTATATGATGGTGGAGTTTTTCTTGGACCCATTATTTGGAGACATGTTGGTACTGTCATCTAGCACACCCAGGTAGTTGTGCAAGTAAATGATAAACCAGCTCTTAGCTCAGGTTCCTATTCTTTCCAACACCTGAAGGGTCAACTCCCTCCCAACAGAATGGACCTATTTGATATTCCCTTGATGGTGAAATTGATCTACTGGTTTATATTTCTGGAACTAGTTCTCTGGTGACTCCTAGACTTTGTAGGTTATAGTGAACAAAATGAATTGCAAAGTTACCTTCTCAAACCAAACAAATGTCAGTCAGACTTGCTACTTATCAGAGTGCATCAGACCTAGAGGCTGGTGAGACACTCTGGTCCTGTCATCGATGCCACTGGAGAAAGCATTTTCCTAAACATGGAACCCATACAGGATGCTGTAGAGTCTCCCCGAGCTGCAGAAGGTGGTAATCTAGGGACAACCCTATATTGTGTCTGACCCTCTGAAGGTAACATTCTTGCCCTATGTAGGAATCTTGTCCTGCCATGTAATAAATTCTGTATCTACTGTGAAAGAAAAAAAAAAAAAAGAAAAGAAAGAGGGATGGAGGAAGGAAGAAAGGGAAAGAAAGATCATTCCAGTGGCAAGATGGGGGATAAACTGAATGCCTAAAATTATAGACATAGACCGGAGAGAAAGTATACAATGAGAGAAATGATGAGGAATTTAAGAGAGAAACGGGTTTCATGACTGATACTGGTAAATTAGGTTTTGAATATGTGGGATTTAAGAGGCCTCAGATGAAGACATCATATGAAGAAATTCCATCAGTAATTGAATACATAGGTATGAACAGAAGAAGAGAAATCTGGACTGGATATATAGATTAAGTCATTGTCAGCATATAGAAGGCTGTGTCTTCCCTCCTTTTTACTTTCCTTAACATTCTCTCTCTCTCTCTCTGTCTCTCTCTCACACACACACACACACACACAGACTTCTCTAGCAATTCTCACCTACTGACCTAATTAAGACCCACTGGGAAAATCCTCCTACAGCTTCTTTCTCATTTGGAGTCCAAATCCTAAGTCACAAAAACTAGTATAACTTGTCTCTTTGCCATGAAGATTTATTAATATTGATGATGATATAAAATAGTATAACCAAATGGATATGCCATATTAACAAGTCCTTAAAATATGTAAGAAGTAAAAATATAGTGTAGAATTTTATTATCATCTCTGCTTTTCCTAGTTATTCTCTTATTACTGAGATTTTTTATTTGTGTTCCTCTTATACAATAGAGAATTTGATTTTAGTCTTAAGGGCTTATAAAATCATTTTCTCTTTTTCTCATACTTAAACTGCATAATTCCTAAAATAAGCTATTTTCATTTTAAAAATACAGATTCTGTTTTAAATGGTACTCCAGGACTCTAGGAGGAAAGTCCTGGAATAAATGAACCAGGGTTGAAAGGAAGGCATACAGAATGAAGCCAGAAACAGATGTGAGAGGAGAAGGAAACATGGGTAAAGAAATAAAACTGAAAGCACTAAGATATTAATGTTCCTGCTCCTCACTGTATGCTTCTATTACAAAGGAAGAAATTAGGTTTACTAGAAAAACAGGGAAAAGATTGTGGAGGTGAACTTATCTTTGTTATAAAGGAAATGAAAGATATAATTCCTGATAAGTTTAGTTAAATAGGCTAGTAGAATTTAAGGAGAATAAAAGTTAAGTGAAGGAAAGAACAAATAAAGGATCTCAATTGTGGGACAAAAGCACCAAAGACAGACCTTCATGTAACTGTCACTGAAGTCAAGAATAAAAGCATTGCCAAAACCCTAGATTCCTACCATATGTCCCTTCCCACCTGAAATATTTTCATTTGTCTCTGGAATTGTTATTCTGGATTTTATGGTAATAATTTCCTTGGTTTTCTTTATCATCTTAATATCTACATATACATGTATAGAAAATATACCTTAGTTTTGATAAATCTTTTTTTGTAAATTGAAACATGCTATATTTACCCTCAGTGTCTTAATTCCTTATCTTAACATTGTATTTTTGAGATTCGTCCAGGCTTTTTGAATGTAACCAAGATTTATTCACTTCTACTGCTATTTATCCATTCTACATTTGAAGACATTGAAGTGGTTTACTGGATTAACATTCCATAAAATATTATGCCCACAATTTTATGAGTAGGCTTTAAAAATACTTAAAAATATCAATGATTCCAAAACAACATCAAGGGAGGTAGCAAATACCATTTCATTTATTTCCAGGTAAGAACAAAATGAGTAAGATTATTTGACCAATGTTACTAGCACCTTACAAGTTGGCCAAGACATTAAATTAACCATCACATATCCATATTGCTTTAGCTTAAATCACTATTGGTATTTGAAGGGACCTGATAAATAGTTCCCCTTCCCATGCTCTTAAATTCAGAAGCAATTGAGATGATTAAAGTAAGACTGAAAGGGAACTCAAAATATATTTTTATTACCGATGAAGCTGAAACCAGAGACATTGGCTCTTAAACCTATGCAAACTAAACTTCTTACTATCCTGGCCCTCAGAATTGAGAACTACTCAGCCTGTCACTGGCAGTGTCAGTGGACCACAGGCCTCCTCATATGGGGATGTGTCTCTGTAAACATTTGGTGTAGGAAACAGAACTCAAAGCCTGACTTCTGAGGGAGGACAAAGATAAGGAGAAGGGAATGAAAGAAGAGACTAGGCTTCCTTTCTTTGTTTAATTCTTCATACAACTCACCAGTGGAAACCACTCTTCTCTTCCTCCACCCCTCACCACCAAACAGGATGATGAGAGAGATGGGAAAGGGGCCAAAAAGGTTACATCAGTTGATGTCCCTCACCCAGAAATACAGAACAAGAGGAAAGGAACTTTATCCTCCTCAAACCTCTACTTTATAAACAAACAAAAAAACAAACAAAACAAAACAAAAACTAGAGTCCCTTCAATTGTTGTGATCCAAATTCCAAGAGGGGTAGCTGAAGGAATAATTCCTATCTGTTTTTTAACTGTCTTGTTTATATCTGAACATCTATGTTTTTCTTCCCTCTCCGGGAGATTTCTTGGTCTCTCAGATGAATGAACAACAGACACTTAGCTGACTTAGTTCTGGTAGTTCTTCAGACATTTTCAGACATGCCTGAACACTACGGTGCACACACCTTCAGCTCAAATGGAGTGTTCTGACAGGAGAATTTATAGATTTAACCCAGACTCCTGGCTCTGTTCTGGCTCATGCTTTTCATTCAACTTGATATGTCCTTTCCTAAGTTAAAGATGGCTAAATCTTGTCTTTCCATATAAATCCCTGTGCAACTTCCTCTAGGACTTCCCTGAATTGAATAACTGGAGGTCTTAGAAAACAAAAACTCAAGGCCTGCCTGAATGGCTCAGTCAGTTAAGCGTCTGAGCTTAGGTCATGATCTCAGGGTCCTGGGATTGAGCCTCATGTCAGGTTCCCTGCTTCTCTCACTCCCCGGCTCCTGTGCTCTCTCTCTCTCAAATAAATAAGTAAAATCTTTAAAAAGAAAAGAAAACAAAAAGTCTAATTCAAACAAATTTATGATGTTCAAAACTCTTCTATGTTAAATAGTTGTCCTGTTTCATTTCATAATTTCCTTCTTGAAGAAGTCTATAACTCTTTCAGATGGCTTTGGAATATGTTTCTTATTTTGAGTTAAATTATGCGCTGTGATCTGAATGCTTGTTTCCCTTCAAAAGTCATATGTCAAAATCTTAATTCCCAATGTGGTGGTATTAGGAGGTGAGGTCTTTGGGAGGTATTTAAGTCATGAAGGTGGAACCCTCAGGAACGGGTTTAATGTTCTTATACAAGAAACCCCACAGACCCCCCCTTCCTTTCCACATGTGAAGGTACAATGAGAGGTCTGTGACCCAGAAAAGAGCCCTCACCAGACCGTGCTGAAACCCTGATCCTGGACTTCTAGCCTCCAGAATCATGAGAAATAGATTTCTGTTGTTAATAAGCTACCCAGTCTTTGGTATTTTGTTATGGCAGCCCAAACGGATGAAGATAGTATGTCTTCCTATAATTTACTGTATTGGTTCTAATTGTCTTAGCAGTAACAGAGAACAAATTAACTGCCACTTTCAAATGGCATATCCTCAGATGTTTACAGTTGCCATAGTCCCTTTTTGTGAATTAAATATTCCCAGTTCTTTTGATTTTGTCTCATTTGATTTTTTTTCAATTTCTATAACCATTTTAATTTCTTTAATCTGAATATACTACTCTTTATACCCTAATGTGATTCCTAGAACTAAGTTGTAAACACTCTGGTTGTAGGTTGACCAGTGCAAGGTAATTCTTTTGAACTTCTAAACATTTCTCCTGTATATGTAGTAATACTTTAATATATATGTAGTAATGATCTCTGAATTGTCTCTCCTTTCCATGTTATAAGCTTCTTTTTTCTTTTTAGAACATTCTTTTTTTTTAAGATTTTATTTATTTATTTGATAGAGAGAGATCACAAGTAGGCAGAGGCAGGCAGAGAGAGAGAGGAGGAAGCAGGCTCCCCACTGAGCAGAGAGCCCAATGCGGGGCTCGATCCCAGGACCCTGGGATCATGACCTGAGCTGAAGGCAGAGGCTTTAACCCACTGAGCCACCCAGGCACCCCAATGTCATAAGCTTCTTAATACAAAATCCAGGTCCTTTTAAACTATGTCTCACCTAAAACATCAGTGCATTAAAAAAAAAAAAAATGGTGCTTACCACAGATTAGAAAGCAAATGTGAGGTAGGATGTACACCATTCCCCAAAGATGTCTGTCCATGTCTTGATCCTGGGAACATCTGAGGTGTTACCTTACATGGCAAAAGAGACTTTGGAGATGTGATTAAATTAAGCATCCTGAAATGAGAAGAATATTCTGGATTATCTAGGTGGGCCCCGAGCAATGCAACAGAAGGAATGTGGTAAGAAAATGGAAGCCAAGGCCAGAGTTATTCAAGGCCACAAGCCAAGGAATGCAGGCAACCTCTAAAAACCAGAATTGGCAAGGACATGTTTTTCCCCAGAAGAAAATGTAGCAGGTTTCAGACTTCTGACCTCTAGAACTATAAAATAACAAATGTCTATTGCTTCAAGCCACTCAATTTGTGGCAATTAGTTACCACAACAATAGGAAAATAATACTGAATGAAATGATAACTTTAAATCTTCCAAGATGAATATTGTTCCAAAATAACACTTTTAGAAAACAGATGTTCTTTTTGTGGGTCAAAAAAGTACACAGTAACTAAATTGACCTCTAGAGTACCTGCATTAAATTTGTATGTGTAATATACAACATTTTGAAAGTATCAAAGATCATATAAATGTCCCCTTCAGTGACCTTTTTCCTTTCTCTTTTTAGAGAATCATTTTATTGAGAATATTTCATTTTCTGGTAAGAAATATAATGAGTAATACTGAATCTCTAGGGTTCATCATTCTCAAGCGTTAATTGAAAAATAATTGCAAGCAAACAGAAACTAAAATCACCAAGGTTTTATTTTAAAAATAACTACACTAACAGATTATTATAATTCCAGCAACCTTTTCACTAATTACTTTCTCTGGAAATGTAGACAGAAAGTGGTGTGTGATGTTCTCTAAGCTCATCAAATTGCTCCTGGAGTAGTAATTTCTCATTTGTAGTCTGAGTGCTTCATTCAGTATAACATTTGTCAAATCTGACATAAGGGTATGAAATCTAACAGCTTTCCAAAAGGAGCTGAGAGGCAAAAGGAAACTTCATTCACCAACAGTCTGTTATGGTGCCAAAGTCTATAAAATTCCTTTAATTTGCTTATATTCACACTGAATTACAATGGAAAATCGATTAAGTTTTATTTTCTAATTTATAGTTAGCATTTTTACCATATGTTATTCAACCAGTTCTTTACTGTATGAGACAATATTCACCAAAGACTTTATAGCAGTACTCAGAATCAATTTTGAAATATATAATCTGTAAACAGTAGGAAGAAGAATTTACCAGTGATTCTCAGCACATGTGTTTATGTCCGGTAAAACTTGAACTTAGCAATCAGTTTCAAACTTTCATCATATTGAGCAGAAAGGGAATATGAAGAAATTATCTGGGTTATTCACAGTTATCAAGTTTCCCTCAAGTGCCAGATACATTATACAAAATCGTGCTGGTGATTCATAAGTGAAAACATATTCTCAACTCTGGAAAGAGATCTATGGCCTGAATTAGACTTTGTGACTTCAATGGATCACATACCAAATATTACAATGCAGTAAAGTTTAGATCTATACGATGGTCCATGTGAGGATATCCAAACAATAAGTGAAGTATGTTTTAGACAAGTAAAAAACAGTATTTATTTTCATTTGAAATGATCAGATATCTGAAATATCAAAGAGGTGTGGGTTTAAAAATTTTCTAATTGCAAGAGTCGGAACAATTATTCAACCTCATGGCTATCATTAATTTCTAATATACCAAGTAACAACACCTACTTCATCCTGTACTGATGTTTAGATTAAACATAAACGTCATTAAGAGCAGACATTTTGTTGGTGTTGTTCGCCCTCTACCTGCAGTGGCTATCACAGTGAAAATTTTAATCCTCATTTTAACACTATTGAATAAATGAATGACTAGACTATATATCACTCAATAAATGTAGCTGTTGATATTAGGTATATAGCTTCAGTCCTTCATTTCATTAAGTTTCATCCTGTCTTCAGAGATATCAGATACCAGAGAAAAGCACTTACACTATGGTGACCTTTGTCCTTATGTTCTACAAGGCTTTGTATGTGAATTTAAAGAATATGCACGTGTTACTGTGCATTAGTCAAAGTAACACGAGGTGATGCAATCTGTTATCCCCCCAAATCTCAGAGATTTAACACAATGAAAATTCAAATGTTTTCTTGTAAAATCTAATCAGTGTGTGTGTGTGTGTGTGTGTGTGCGCGCGCAGGCGCGCGCTGGGGGGAAGTCTGGGTGACATGCCTCAGTCATCAAGACCCAGTCTCCTCCCCTCTTGAGTCAGTCCTTCCATACACCCTAACAGTGCTCTCCAATTGACAAGTGAAGAGCTATATATCTATCTCATCCTCTTTCCATGTTCATAATTTCATTTATAGAGACACTAAACTAGAAGAGAAGATAGGAAAAGGAGTATGCCTCTGAGCCAGAAGGAAGAGGATCCAGGCTTAGTGACCAACTAGGTGTTCTTTATCACAGTCTGTGCGTGTGGTCACCCATTATCAATTCATTTCTCCTCCCATACATATGACACAAAACTTACTTCTTCTCCAAGTAAAACAACCCAAATCCCCATCCAGTCACTATATTGATCAAAAATCTAGGATCCCTGGGTCATATGCCATTCCTTCTCTCAGGCCATGAGGTCTAGATGTGCTTCTTCAAGGTTCTAGGGGCCAAGAACAGGCTGCCCCAAGATGGGCCACACTGAACAATATAGAATTCTCCCTATCATTTTTTAAAATGTTGACTTTTAAATTCTAAATGTTTTCAAATTAATTTGAGTTGATTAATATGTATAAATTTTAAAGATAATTTTCCACTATTGAAAATGAGTTCTGTGAGTAGCTGAACATATTTAATTTTGATAACTACTGAGTCTTGCAACTAATTTATCATCTAAGTAAATGGGTATAAATTAGTTCATAATCCATACAAATCCTACCATCTACAATAAAGTACTAGATATCAGGGAATTTATTGAAGGAATTAATTTCTTAATATTAGCATTTCTAGCAGCTTTAAGAAGGGTCTTTTAGAAAGTGAACTATAATTTGCATATGCAGTCTTGTATCAGTATAATTATTTATAAATGTCATTTTGGCATTTAGCTCATGTCCATGCAATAATGTTACTAAGTTTCTTTATTTTTGTAAATTTTATAAATACAAATTTAGGAATGGTTGGGCCCAAATAATTATTGCTCCTGATAAATGCATGAACAACCCACTGAGGTATTTGCCAGGATTAATGACTATATTCAGGGTTATTTCTCAATTCATGATAAATTAAAAATATGATACTGAAAGGACCAGGATTATTTGAAAAACTATAAAAATTGTAAAATTTTCACCTAGTCAAATACCCCAGAATATGAGAACATTGATATAATTGTCACATAACTGATGCAATTTATACCCACACATACTCCCTTAGATATTAGAAAGGATACTAGAAAAAAAATTCTTGCCCTAAAATTGGATTCTACTTTAATTCAAGTATCACTTATCACTTTTCAGAAGAAGTCAGGTATTTTTAAGCAGCATGTAATAGTAATTGTTTGAGTTGGTATATAATTTTCTTGAAGGGTCCATTTTCAAGACCATTATTAGCACATTTTTCTTAAAAACATGTTAAAGTATTATAGGTCAAAATCAACTTCAAAATGTAATACTCTACCAAAAATGTCTAGGTGGAAGGGTTTTTAAGACTTAATAATGGTCTACTTTCCAAGGAATGAAACAACAATCAGGAGAAGGAAAAAAACTGAATTTATTGCAGTAGAATTTAATTTTTATTATTTGTTGCTAATCAGACCACACTTTCAGTTGTTTAGGCCTTTTTTAGTCCTAGAGGAATGTTAAAAATCACCAAAAACAAGTCTTGGAAAAGACTAGATTTTTTTTTTTTTGAAAAGTGAGATGTTTCCTAATTTTTGGTGTTATTATTTATTGATATAACCATGATAATAGCATTTTTAAAATAACCTTACTTAGGAAAGTACAAACTTTAATCCTGTAACAACTTCCTCACCCTTATTAAAACAGCTTATTGATTTATAGTATCACAGAGATCCAAAATCCAGTGAAGGTAGAAGATATGAATTGGAATAGGGAGAATAGAGTCAAGAAGATAAATCTAAACAATGTTTTTAAAAGGCCATATTTAAGGTAGGATAGTGATTGTAGAGGAAGAAATAGATTTGTGAAGCATATAAAGTTTAATTTGGTGGAGAATCAAAAACATGCAGACTATGACTGATTAATCCTAAAACTGATTCATTTTAGAACCAGATGATATTATAGAGTTCACTTATCCAACCTCTTACATATTCACAGTGAGAAAAATGAGGAAGAACTTAGCTAGAGAAACTTGCACAATATAACTTAGCTATGTAGAATCAGAAATGAAGTACTAATGGAGTCTAATGTCTAGTGAGAGTTCTAGACTTGGCACTCTTAGGACTCTCAATCTCAAACTTAATTTTTTATGCATTTAAAAATATTTTTAATTTAATTCATCACTTTTATAGATAAATATAGATATACTTTTATAGTATAGAGCATTACAGAGAAAGTGTTTCACCGATAGGAATTTTTGGTTCCTACTCAGCCACTAGCCAGCTGACTGACCTTAACACAATCTTGTAACAGTCCATCTTTTTTCATGTGAAAAATGAATTTGAGGGGTGCCTGGGTGGCTCAGTGGGTTAAGCCTCTGCCTTCGGCTCAGGTCATGATTCCAGGGTCCTGGGATTGAGCCCAGCATCGGGCTCTCTGCTCAGCAGGGAGCCTGCTTCCCTTCCTCTCTGCCTGCCTCTCTGCCTACTTGTGATCTCTCTCTGTCAAATAAGTAAAAATAAATTAAAAAATAAATAAATAAAGGGCTCATATTTAAAAAAAATGAATTTGATGGATTTTCAAGTCCGTATATTAAAGGGAAGTGTGAGATTCAATGCACTTTATTTAATAAAATTGTACAAATAAGAGCGTCTGTTAAATAAATGCCCATTGTGCGCTTTCTTCATAAGAATATAACCTCTTAAACACAAGAGTATTTTTCTAGAAACCAATGTTTTCCTATGTGTTAGCACCAATAAATAATATCTCTGAGATAACAGATATTAATTGTACAATGATAAAAATGATCCACAATAGAAAAATCATTATTTGTGTCATAATCCTTACATATGTGCAAATATTATATAAGTACTTTTTTTTTAAGGAAATAGATTGTTTCGTAAAAACAAGCAAATTGCCTTCTTAAGACTGGACAAAAGCAGAATAGTCCTTCCTCTGATAAATGTTAAAATGTTGTGGGCATTGAAGGAATAAATCAAATTTTTAGCTATTATTTTTCTCAAGGTTAAGTGAAAGAGATAATCTCAACGTCATTATTTTGAAAGCATCGAACTGGCATGCATTTTCCCAGTAATTATATTTCATTACTTTGACAACAATTGCATGCCCTTTATTTAATTTTTTGATAGTAGATAATGATGATGATTATGATGAACAATAATATTGATATAGGTACCCATCCAGTAAGGAAAATCATCTTGAGGTTAGGAAGGCAGGTGCAAATAAGGCTAAAATTTATGCTTTATACTAAGGACTACCATTTTTTCTGTTTACTCAGATATACATTTTTCAGGAGAAACCTAAAGTTAAAAGAATAAAAATGACAAAATTTGTCATTTTTAAAAAACTTTCTAAAAATATTTTATTTATTAGGGGCAGAAGGCAAGGAGAGAAAGAATCTCAAGTACACTCCCCGCTGAGCGCAGAACTTGATGCAGGGCTGGATCCCAGGACTCTGAGATCATGACATGAGCCAAAATCAAGAGTTGATGCCTAACTGGCTGAGTCACCCTGGTGCCCTAAATTTTGTCATTTTTACATGCATGAACTATCTAGCATTGCTAGACTTCTTGTGTGATGGAGGAGATATGATGGGGAAAATAATCCCTTTCAATCAATGTGCCATCATTTGAATATAAGCTTCATACCTCCAGATAATTTTTACAGAGTAATTTCAGAGGTACTGGATTTGTGGGAAAACTATAAGCTGTGCTACAACTGCATGGTTTGCAAACTGGCTACAGTGTTTAAAAGGACAGTCACAAGAGGAATTGATGCTAAGGAGGACAGGGGAGACCAGCTGTATGCCAAAGTTTAAGGTTCTGTGATACAGAGGGGAACCAGTAAACTGGGAACCTAAGCAGCTTGTATTCTGATGTGGGAGTGGATATAAACAGGAAAGAGGATGCCTAAGTCACATAAAATTTCTAAGATTTGCCTACTCATTATATAAGTGAATTCCAATCCCTTCAGTTTCACCCATGTTCAAGGCTCCCTATAATCCTGGTCATTTGTATCCTTCCAACGTTAGGTTGGTCTGCTTTACCTATATTCCAGCCAAATGAGCTAGTTTTATTTCCCAAATATGCATTTTTGCTCATGCCTTCTCTGCCACCAGAAGTTGCCTTCTCTCAATGTTATGTGCACAAATCCTACCCAGGATTGAAGATTTAGATAAACTGTTACCTTTTCAATGAGTTTTTATTTTCTATGATTACTTCCCACTCCCTTTTTCCTTGTCCCCACAATGATCAAAAATTTATCCAGCAGGACCAATTTATGCCTTCTTTTACTTCTATAGCATTTGACTTACTTTTCTTAAGGTATTTACCATCTTTTATCTGTTCTCTCCTTAAAGTCCATTTTTGATACAGATAAATTAATAAATTAATAACTTCATAGATAAGAGAAAGGAAAAATTATTTGGGAGGATCAAAAAAGTTCGATAGAGGAGTTGTGACCTAGGCTTTGATAAATGAGAATAATTTGGGCTAATGAAAATGAGAGAGAAGGTTGGTCCAGGTTAAGAGAACAGAGTGAGCAAAGCAATTAGGAAAGGCCAAATGGTTACCAAAGAATTGTTTTGAAATAACATGGAGTACTGGCTGGAGAGCCATGAGATACAACATTAAAATAAGAATATAGGGCTAGATCTTGCTTTTTAATAACAGAGCTGTATATTTTGTTCACCCTTGCTTGCCCACTGCTTTGTAGACTGTTATCTGGTGTCTCTTATTTGCTCTCTCAGTATCCATTTTCCTGTAGGTCTTTTTTTTGGTCCAGCCACGATCCATCTGAGAATGAATGATTTTTCTAAAACACAAATCCGAGAACACCATTCTCCTATTTAAAACTGTTTATTCTTTGCTGAAAATTTCATTGTGTCAATTTAATCCCAAATTCCTAAATAGTGCACACATTAAAATATCAGTTCATGCATAATTTTTCTGCTTACTTAATATTTCCCAAACTACTGGTTTTAGATACTTTGCTTTTCAACAGTCTCCTCCCTAATATGTCTATCATGGAGATCATCTTGATTGTTCAAAATTGAATTCTTGCCTTTTTTCTTTGTGAAGAAATGCCTGACACCTTTACCCCATTAACTGAAGAGCCATTAGGTGCTCCCACTTTTCTGTCCTTAAAACCCTGCATATGTCTCTGCTATTCAAGCTGTTAACTTGCTTACTTAGGTTTTCTTCTTTTACATAATAAGCTGGTTTGTGTAGTGTTTATTTTTGATGTTCCAGCACTTAGTACAGAACAAAGGCTCAATATAATAATAAATGTTGTAGAATTTTTTAAAAATTTCATAAAACTGACAAGATAAATACTGAGCTTGAGGGAGGTTTTTTTTTTATTAACATATAATGTATTATTAGCCCCAGGTTTACAGGTCTGTGAATTGCCAGGTTTACACACTTCACAGCACTCACCATAGCACATACCTTCCCCAATGTCCATAACCCAACCACCTTCTCCCTACTCCCCCCACCCCCAGCAACCCTCAGTTTGTTTTGTGAGATTAAGAATCTCTTATGGTTTGTCTCCCTCCTGATACCATCTTATTTCATTTTTTTCCTTCTCTACTCCCCATGCCCTCCACTTTGCCTCTCAACTTCCTCATTTCAGGGAGATCATATGATAATTGTCTTTCTCTGATTGACTTATTTCACTCAGCATAATATCCTCTAGTTCCATCCACACCATCACTAATGGTAAGATTTCACTTCTTTTGAGGGCTGCATAGTATTCCTGCATATATATATATATATATATATATATATATATATATATATATATATATACCACCTCTTCTTTATCCATTCATCTGTTGGTGGACATCTAGGTTCTTTCCATAGTTGGCTATTGTGGACATTGCTGCTATAAACATTTGGGAGCACGTGCCCCTTTGGATCACTACATTCGTATCTTTAGGGTAAATACCCAGTAGAGTGATTGCTGGGTCATAGTGTAGCTCTATTTTCAACTTTTTGAGGAACCTCCATGCTGTTTTCCAGAGTGGCTGCACCAGCTTGCATTGTCTTAGAGGAAAAATTTTCAAACTTTCACCATGCAATATGATGTTAGCTATGGAGTTGTCATACATAGGAGTATGTCATACATACTATGTATGTATGTATGTATGTATGTATGTATCCTATGTATGACAATGGAGTATGTCATACATACATCCTCTTTCAGCTTGAGGGAGATTTTCTTGGCAGGAGGAAATGGAGGCTGCTACCCCAGTTATAGTGGAGAGTAGAGAGTCTGGGAGAACCACACTGATTAGCTATTCTTTTTGATACTTTGGGAAACTGGTCAGCATTGTTAATATCATAAATATGAGAAAATTTTAGGTAGGGGAATTTTGAAAATTTAAACAACTTGCTATGAGTCTCATGAACTGACTTTATTTCTAATAGCTAATTCTCAATGGTAATGAAAAACATTCAGAAACTATGAACGATCATATGCCAACAAATTGGATAACGTAGTAGATAAAGATAAATTCCTAGACACATATCAACTACTCAAACTGAATCACGAAGAATTGGAAAACCTGAGGAGATCAATAATGAGTAAGGAGATTTAATCAGTAAACAAAATGTCCCAAAAACAAAACCCCCAAGAACAGATCTTTCAGTGGTAAATTCTCAGACACTGACTGAAAAATTAATACTAATATTTCTCAAACTCTGCCAAATAACTGAAGAGGAGGAAGTACTCCCAAACTCATTTTAGAAGGCCTGCATTACCCTGATAACAAAGTCAGATAAGAATAGTAAAGGGGGGGACGCCTGGGTGGCTCAGTTGGTTGGACGACTGCCTTCGGCTCAGGTCATGATCCCGGAGACCCAGGATCGAGTCCCGCATCAGGCTCCCAGCTCCACGGGGAGTCTGCTTCTCCCTCTGACCTTCTCCTCGCTCATGCTCTCTCACTGCCTCTCTCTCTCAAATAAATAAATTAAAAAAAAAAAAAGAATAGTAAAGGGGAAAAAAAATCCCAAAATTCTAGGACAATATCCTTGTTCAAATACAGATGTAAAATATCTCAATAAAATACTAGCAAACTGAATTCAACAGCACTTTAAAAGTATCATACATCATGATCAAGTGGAATTTATCCCTGGGATGCAGGAATGGTTCAGCACATGCAAATCAGTATATAGAATACACCACATATTTAGAATGAAGCATAAAAATCATATGATCATCTCAATAGATGAAGAAACGCATTTGAAAAATCCAACATCCTTTCATGAAAAAACTGTCAACAAATTGGTACAGAAGAAATGAACCTTAATATAAAAAGGCCATTTATGACAACTCCATAGCTAACATCATATTGCATGGTGAAAGTTTGAAAATTTTTCCTCTAAGACAAGAACAAGGATACCCACTATCACCACTCACATTAATTATGTTATTAGAAGTCCTGACCAGAACAATCAAGCAAAAAAGAAATAAAAGGCATCCAAATTGTAAAAGAAGGAGTAAAATTGTCTTTGTTTACAGATCTGGTCTTATATATAGAAAATTCTAAAGACTCCATCAAAAAAACTATGAGATATTAGAAATAATCAACAAATTAAGTAACATTGCAGGAAACAGAATCAGTTTACAGAATTTATTTGAATTTCTATTCACTAACAATGCAACATCTGAAAAAGAAATAAAAGAAATAATCCCATTCATAATAGTATCAAATGCAACAAAATACTTAGAAATAAATTTAACCAAAAAGGTGAAAGATTTTTGTACTGAAAACTACAAGACTATGAGGAAAGGTATTGAAGACACCATTAGAAAGAATCTCGTGTTCACAATCATAAGAATTAATATTATTATACTGTTCATATTACCCAAAGCTATCTACAGATTCAAGGCAATCCATATCAAAATTCCAATGTCATTTTCCACAGAAATAGAAAAAAATTCTAAAATTTGTATGAAACCACAAAGGACTTGAAATAGCCAAAATATTTCTGAGAAAAAACAAAGCTGGAGGCATCACACTTCCTGATTTCAAACTATACTATCAAGCTGTAATAAACAAAACAGTATGGTATGGGTATTAAAAATAGACATATAGACCAACGGAAGAGAATAAAAAACCCCAAAATAAGCCCTCTTCTAAATGGTTAGCTAGTACTTGACAAGAGAGCCAAGAATAACCAATGGGGAAAGTGTAGTCTCTTGAAAAAATGGTGCTGGGAAAACTGGAAAACCACATGCAGAAGAATGAAATTGAATCCTTATCTTACATCACTTATACACTTGATCTTAGCCAAAAGGCCGAGAAGTGATTACACCACTTATAATAATTAACTCAAAATGGCTTAAAGACTTAAACATAAGACCTGAAACCATAAAACTCCTAGAAGAAAACATATGAGAAATTCCTTGATATTGGTCTTGGCAATGACTATTTGGATATGACACTAGAAACACAAACAAAAGCAAAAATCAACTGGAATTTTATCAATCTAAAAAGTTTATGCACAGCAAAAGAAACAAAATGAAAAGGTAACCTACAGGATGGGAGAATATATTTGCAAATTATATATCTGATAAAGAATTAATATACAAAATATATAAAAACTCATATAATTCAGTACCAAAAAACCCAAATTTGATTAAAAATAGACATTTTTCCATAGATGGCCAACAGGTACATAAAACTATGTTTATCATTAGTGACCATCAGGAAAAAGCAATCGAACCACAATGAGGTATCAACCACACCTGTTAGAATGGCTACAATCAAAAAGTCAAGACACAAGTGTTGACAAGGTTGTATAGTAATAGGAACATTTGTGCACTGTTGGTGGGAATATAAATTGTTGCAGCCACTATGGAAAAGAGTATGAGATTCCTCACAAAATTAAAAATAGAAGTACATATGATCCAGCAACCCCACTTCTTTATATATATCCATAGGAAATGAAATCAGGATCTTGAAGAGTTATCTGTACTCTCATTCACTGCAGCACTATCCAAAGTAACCAAGATATGGAAACCATTTAACTACTCATCAACCGATGAATGAATAGAAATGTAGTACATATATAAGGGGATATTATTCAGCCATAAGAAAAAGGAAACCCTTTCATTTGCAACAACATGGATCAACCTCAAGGGCACCATGATAAGTGAAATAAGTCAGAGACAATTACTGCATGATATCACTTGTATGTGAAATCTAAAAAAGCTGACTTTATAAAGGCAGAATAGTGGTTATTTAAGGTGGTTACTGTTCGCTGGAGGAGGGGGGATAAGGAACATGTCAAAGGGCACAAACTTTCATTCATAAGATGGAAAAATTTCTGGAGATCTAATGTGACTATATGGTAATTATAGTTAGCAATATTGTATTATATAGTTGAAAGTTGCTAGGAGAATAAATCTGAAGTATTCTTACCAAGGAAAGAAAATGATAACTATGTGAAGTGATGGAGGTATTAGTTAGTACTGTGGTAGTAATCCTTTTGCAATTTATAAGTGTATCAAATCAATATATTATAAAACCTCTAAATTATAAAAATTATACCTAGGTCGAAAAAATTTTAAAAACATTTGAAAAAGAACATTTGCTTTCACTGTGATATAGGTAAGGGTAAACATTTAACATCTATATTGGCATTATAAGCTGGAAATAGGCAAGCCCTTTTGAAGTTCATTAGTCCAACAAAGTACATGTGTTAGGTCCAACTATATTTATTAAACTTAATAATTTACTTTTTAAAGATTTTATTTATTATTTGACAGAGATCACAAGTAGGCAGAGAGAGAGGGGGAAGCAGGATCCCTGCTGAGCAGAGAGCCCGATGCGGGGCTCAAGCCCAGGACCCTGGGATCGTGACCTGAGCTGAAGGCAGAGGCTTTAACCCACTGAGCCACCCAGATGCCCCTAAACTTAATAATTTCAATGACATTTACTGTTAGGGCATTTGGGCATACACCCACAGGGATGATATCCAAAACTTCTTTTAGCTACCTGATTGAAACAACTCATTCATAAAGAACGAATACTGAAAGTTTTCAGTTTTTCTGATAGCTTGTTTTCAAATAGTGACCCACCACTACAAATCAATAGAAATAGTTTAGATGGAACGCGATTTTTGTAACACAGAACCGTTTCTGACAATTTGATCACTAATATGTGGAGGCTTTTCCCCCCACACAAAATAATTCACCAGCTGGGTATCCTACAATTCAACCTAATTCTGACACTCTCTACCCAGAGATAGCATCAGGGTTAAGACTTCTCACAGGTTAAGACTTCTGTCCTATAAGACTGCCCACACCTGACCTTCAAATGCTAGCCACATGCCCAGGTTTTTACCTGTGCTCTGATCAACCTGATATAAGCCAGAGGTTCCTATGACCCCCTCTTTCCATTTGATTAATCTACTAGAATGACTCATAGAACTCAGAGAAACATTTACTTACTAGTGTCAGGGGACAAGAATTCCTGTTCTCTCAAAGATCCTTCTAGCTTGACTAAGACTTAAATTAAAAAGAAAGGGAAAAAAAGGCAATCAAAACCTTTCAGAAAAGTTCTTTACCTCTCCTTTAGCTGTCTACACTTAGATTGGAAACTGGACCTATTCCAGAAACAAAGCTATTACTAGAGATACCTTTTACCCAAAAAACTTATCTGCTGAATCTTTTGGGGGCTTTTCAAATGTCACTTCATTAATATAACAAAAGACACCTTGTTGCTCTTATCACAGGGTTTTAGGAGTTGTGAGGCAAGAACACTGGACAAAAACCAGATAGGTATGAGAAATCCATTTTGGTCACTCAGATGACTAAGTATATATTCTTTATAAATCACAGTATTATAGTCCAGTCTCTGGTCTTCAAACACAGATACCTCACAGCAAAATAATCATATAAGTCAAGAGATATTGGTATAATACTAGAATCTCAGTCATTAATAATTGTCCAGTCCAGCATCAGACTTATGAAAATGTCTCCCAGGGCAGGGTCACTCAAATTTGCAGGCTCTTATTTGATCTGCTCAGGTTTCAGAAACAGGAATGGTCTCCACAGTGGCTTTACCCTTTCAGGAATCTGGTATACTTGGGCTAAAAGACAGTATCATCTCTTGCTCTGAGTCTCTTTCAAGATATAAATGGAATCTTGGATTTCTCTCTTTACATAATGTGGAATTGTATAAAACTTCTAGACATAAGAGATTCCACTTTGAGAAAACCTCCATTTTCCTTCCTAAAGCAAATGGCTAATGAATTCTTGAACTGGGCAAAAAGACCTTTGGATTGGCCAGAAGCAACAACTGTTTTATAAGAAACCGGGCAACGGGCATTCTGATTGTAAGACTGCTTGTTGTGGACTTTTTGAAGATAAAATAGTTAACTAATGCAGACCAGGAACAGTTTGTTTTGTTAACTCCAATAGAATATAGTAGATCAGCCTGTAATCAAAAGCAGCTCAGCCTCTTAGTACCTATTGACAAAATTTTTTCTCTTTTCATTTAAGTAACATAATTGTCCCTTTCCTCTTTCTCATAAAAACCCCTTGCCTTCACCCCATAGGTGGGACATTTTTTCTGATTAAATTTCTGCTGGACTTTGTGCTCCTTGAATTGCAAACAAATACCTAGGTAAAGGTCTTTATTCTTTTTTTTTTTTTTTTCAGTTTTGCCTCCATTCTTGGTTGGCAATAATGTAGGGGTCAAGCACAGGCCACCCTAACACACAAAGCCTATTTTGAGTGTGAAGGGATTCAGCACAGGTGCCCTCAAAATATATCACTTTGGTATGTGGACTATTTTGAACTAAAGGCAACTGAAACTGCAGGCTCAAAAGAAACTTTTGCTCCTACCTTAACTACATAGAAGAAAATTGGGGGGGGGGGTCTTTCCTTGAATTAGGGTTATTACCAGAATAAATTTTATCTGAGTGACCCACCTGTATGGCAGGGTAAACATCTAATTACCAAACATCTACTCTTCTTAGTTAAATGTGCATTGCATTCCTTCCCTTTAAAGTCCCAGAACTCTGCCTCCTTCCTTCTTAATTCAGACTGACATATGTGCCTCATTTTGCCTGTCTTTGGAATTTCCATGTCTGTGTGGATTGCCTATGTGTATAATATTAAATTTGATTTTTTCCTGTTAATCTATCTCATGTCAATTTGATTCTTGGTCCAGCAAGAAGGATCTTGAAAGGTATAGGAAATTCTTCTCCCTGACAATAACATAACCCATTTATTCATTCCCTTACCCTTGGCTACTCATTTTCCTTGTCTCTATTTATACTCCAACTTTTCCAACTTTGGAAGGGTCATTTGGCTTGGTTGCTATGCTGGTCTAGATGGCAGGCAGCAACATTAATCTAGCAAGTTATTAACTTGCTTTATGTTGGTACAACTAGTGGGCCATTTTTTACCACCATGCAACATAGCTAAATTCACTATTAATCCCAGTTCGACAGATGGGGTAAAGCTACATCCTGTCCTATCAGGCCCCTAGGAATTGTGCCATTAAAATTAAAAATACAGTTAGAGTTTCTTGCTTAGGAATCATCCTTGCTTCTAGCCCTCGTAGTTGCAACGCAAGTCCTATGACCACTGCATCAAGTAGGAGGAAAAAGTTGAGATGATGTGGGGAAGAAAGTATGAAAGAATACCAGCACCTTCCCCACCCCCTCTTCCTCAGGAAGGAAACAGAGAAATTTTCCCACTGGGGATACTTATTTACTCCCCTCATATTTCTGTTCGGTGTGAACACACACTTGTGAAGGTATATAAATCAGCCCTTTAAGTTTTTATCTTTTCTTGTTTTCTGACAACCAGTGTTTTAATTGCCTATTTTAATTTTCTGTCAAACTACACAAACTTGTCTGAGGAGGATATCTCTCTGCCCACTATTGGATATTGCCCACTGTAAAGTGAGTTCCTCTGTCTGAAGAAATGATAGTGGGCCATCCCAATAGGTACAGTATCTTCTCTTCTAGTTCTTTCATAATACTCTTGAGTATTTGTATCTCTCACCAGGTAAGAAAAGCCTAGTCTAGAGTCAGTGTCTATTCTGGTCAAGATCCATTTGTAGTCCCCCACCCTTACTCCAGGGCTACCAGCATCAGTCTGACTCCTTTAAAAGTCACCTTCCATTGCCCTCCTGCATGACCATATGGCCAGGTCCTTGGCTACTGCCCATGAGTCAGTAAAAACCCAAACATATGGGCTTTTATCACTGTCCAATATTTCTACTGCTGCTAGGAACACAGCATACAATTCAACACACCAGACTGATCTGATTTTACTTTCTTTGACCAGAGTGGTGGCCTTCCAAAGAGAATGTCATCCATTCAATTTAGAACTGCCATCCATCAACCATGCAGCTCTTTGCTGCTCAGTTGACAGCTGTCCATAGGGTACTGTCCATGTGGCAATCAGATCTGACAGCTCCTCATGTAGCTACAAAGTCAGTCTGAGGGGAAAGTGTCTCCCTGCTTATATCTATCTCCTTCTTGCACTTTTCAGGCAGCATGATCCTATATAAACCATTTCCATCTTATTATGGAACTCTTCTGGGCACCATCATCTCCATTAGAGCTATTCTCTGATATCACTCAGTCATACATACAGTATTTCAGGTTTCAAGATCACTTCAAGATCACTTCATGACCTTCAGTCATTGGGGTAGCTTCAATTAATATCCAGTAGAAAGGTAGTAAATACCCCTCTAATGGAAATTCTCTAGTTCAAAGTATCAGTAGTTGTTGTAGGAGGTGGTTACATGCTCTTGCCACAAACCCCAATCTGTGTTCCACACAGATTATGGCAAAGAGAATTTGTCCCTACAAGCACTCCAGGTTCTACTGTACGCACTGGGTTCAAGCAATCTTACTGGTTTCTAATTTCAATTAATATTGCTTGAAGGGCAAATTTATAGGCCTTCTGTTTTACAATACCAGGTAGGGGAAAGGTTCCCCAGTCAGACAGAGTGTCCATTCCCAAAGACAATCTTGTAAGAGACAAAATTTCTTTATATAATATCTGCTTAAACATTCCAACTTTCATAATCCTACCAAACACTACATTTTTACATCTTCTCAATGTAATTGTAGCACCAGTGAGGGCTTCCCCAATAGGCCTTGGTACCTCAGTTTATGGAAGTTTATGAAAACTTCTCTTCTCCAGTTCCTAACCATTTTACCCAATCTTATGCAAAAAGCTTTGGGTACCCAGTAAGGGGTGGAGCCAAGGGACTTTGGCCCATTTGTTTATCTTTATCTTGACTAATCCTCCTAACCAGTTTCCAAGTGATTGCTGGTCAGATTTCTCACTATAGTTTTTGCCTTCCTGCTTTATAAATTTCTTCAAACTGAAGAAATAAATAGAGTAGACTTGTTTGGGGCCCTTTCATGTTCAGGGAGCAGCAGAGGGTCCCTCTGGCCCACCCAACCTTTAGTAGTACTGTATTAAAACTTTTGTTTTAACCCCATCAATACCTGTTTTATTCATCACCTTTCTGAATAAGTATCTAAAGCTTTCCACCCTACCAGGATGAGTCTTATGACTTTTCCCTTTCTATTTCTTTCATTTTACCACATCAATATTTGCCTTATTCATTTTCTTGTTAATAACTTAAAAAATTTTTTCCACCTTTTTTGGAACAGCATCTTGACTCTCCCCTGGGGCTTTCCCTATTCTTTTATTACTCAACCTAATATTTTTACTAGCACTTGCAAAACACTTGAGGGTAAGCTGAGACACCAAATGTGATAAGGTTTCCTGATCTGTTTTGCAGCAATAAGTTTACATGGGGTGCCCATGTGAAAAGAAGCCCTCTTGAACCACAGTATTTACCATGACCTGGGGAATGGGTATTTTCAACGGATGAATATCCTTGTCATCAAAAAGAAATCCCACTTGGCTTGCATAGGAAGCGTATCAGCTGCTTCCTGTGGGGTATTCCACTGGACATGTAGAGAGGGAGTCAAGCAGCTCTCCCTCTCAGGATAAACACACTTTATGGATTTTATCCAGTCTTTATGGGTGTTATCCAATCTATTTTATCCAGGCTGGCTGTTCCCTTGGGAATTATCCCCTAAATTATTAGCCCCCAAATTAGTGCAGGTGATGATCCAGTGATAGAAAAACTTGGTGGCAGGTATAAAACCTGGTGTTTGAATTGAGTATAACCAGGGTAGCAAATGATAACCTAGTCTATTCACTGAGTCAATACAGAGTATTTGAAAACACATCGTTGCTATTTTCCCAGACATTTAAGAGGATTTTCTAAGTGTGAGCTCGAAGGATATTAGACAATGTGCTATTTGCTTTCACTAAAATGGGGTCAAATTGGTCAAACATATTCCCATTGAGATTTAGGAATAGCTACTACCAGAAAGTGGAGCATTACTGATTTTTATGGCTCACTTTAATTCAATAAACTATTTAGTACCTACTAAAATCAATGGTGGGGATAAAACAATAAATAAAACTTATCCTGTTCTTTGGGAATTTAAATTTGAGTGAACATAATGTTGACACAATAAACAAAAAAATGCAGCTAATTTTCTGGTTTAATCAACTAAAACATAAAATGAATTTTCATCAAAACTATTGAAATAAGACTTTTCCTGTTATGCTTACATTTTTACTTAAAACAGTGGACTAATGAAGGAGATAAACAAAGGATTTATCTTTTGAAATAATTAAGAGAAAAATCAAAATTAAATAGACATTAATGTATGCTTTTCCAGGGATTTATATCTGATTGCTTTTTGACTACATTTAGGATTGTAATAATGATTATCATCAGGATAATAGAAAAAGGAAAGAAAAAAGAAAATAAAAAACCTTGGCTGAGTTTCACAGTTGAACCCTACAAAACAATAAGCCCTTATTCTGAGTAGACAACGCATAATACTTTCTTTTTCTCCTAGTAACATAAGTTTCTACTATAAGTCTCAGATGAAATGTCTGAGGAAAAAATGCATCATTATTATTTTTGTTCTTATGGTTGGTCCCTGATTCCTGCACTTTTAGGATTCTTTTCAAATTATAGCAGATATTTTACCTATGCTCTTTTCTTTACAGCTTCTTCCTCACCGTACATGAGCTCAGGGAAGGAACTCCTCTTCAGCCTTAAAGAATGAGCTTTGCTTAATTTCATCTAATCATGGCTTTCTCACTCCTGTTGTTAAATCATGGGTTTAGACACATCATGTCACATAATTCAGGCCAACAAGCTATGAAGGTTGGAGGGCTTCTTGTAGGTTATCCTTGCACTTAATAGGTATTCAAGAGGAGACAATTTCTTTCTGTCTCTGGACATTATTATAATGTGATGTTTGGAATTATGGAGGTCATCTATGAAGGGGTCAACTGAAAACAAAAAGTCAATTAATTGTGGCAGGCAGGATGTAAAAGCAGGAATCACCTGGTTTCTGGACAAAATTTTTGTGTTATTGAATGCTTTAACTGTCCTTCCAGATTCCTTGTTATGAAAAATAATAAATAAAAGCTGTCTAAGCAGCTTTTAATCAGTCTCTTGTTTGCAGTTGAATGTATCTTATATCATACTAAAGGATAATTTTTCTAATCATGGATAAACTTTTCCCAGTATATGAGCCTCTCATCTTCCCTAGTTCTGAAATTAGTTCTGTATTATCCTTCTTTCTACTTACTTTTTTGACTGGTCAGGCACTTTATATTTGGGATATCTTTTTTTCTTTTTTTTAAGATTTTATTTATTTGACAGAGAAAGACCTAGTGAGAGAGGGAACACAAGCAGAGGGAGTGGGAGAGGGAGAAACAGGTTCCCTGCTAAGCAGGGAGTCCATGTGGGGCTTGATCCCAGAACTCTGCAATCATGACCTGACCAGAAGGCAGACTCCTAATACTTGAGCTACCCAAGCACCTCTATATTTGGGAAATCTTAACTTGATACACAATAACTAAATTGCTTTTATACAATACAGAGATTCTTCCATGGATATCAGCATTACTATTCACTTACAACATTTCTTGATTCATCATGGAATTATACTCCCTTGATTTTAGAAGAGATCTATATTTAAATAATCTGTATCTTGTCTACATAGCTGTTTGTAGTAACTTAAATTTACACATGCCATTGTTAAAATCCAATAATTTACTCTCATCCTTAATGAGACTTGCTATAAAAGTGAAAATACACATTTTAAATATGTAAAAGAAACCCTTTAGGTATGCACTTTCTTTTTCTTGTTAGAATTTCAGAGAAAGAGAATATCTGGCTATATTATAGATTACATATTGAAAATCATAATTTAATTATTTTTGTTTAAATTACTGAAGCATGAACTGATACAAAATAAATTATTGTTATGATTCCCTATGTATGATTGGTACTTTTTAAAATTATGTTCTAAATATGTAAAAAATGTCAAAATCCTTATAGAATCAAAAGGTAGGAAATCACTCTCCTGCCTGTTTGAAAGACATCTATTTACCCTCTATACAAGTTACAAAGATGACATCACCTTTACTTTATTGAAGTATCTACATAAGAAGGGGGAAATCCTCTTAATTTGGGAATTTTTGCTATGAAATTTCTGACAGAGGGTATTTGTTAATTCACAATAGCATTGCTTTGTATTTTATTCTCATATTAAAAATATGTCACAAAAGGTGTTCTTTAACAACTCAGCAGTAAAAGGCTGAGATGCCAAACTTTGAGGATAAAAAGTATAAGGTTCAAAAAAAATGTTTATAGGAAAAATTGAGTAAAAATTTAATTATATTTTAGATACCAGTTCTAATTGTTTAGACTTTATATAGATGGCCAGATTTCAGTGAAAATGTTTTTAGTTACAAATGATTGCATAAGGGGCTAAAAATGCACCTATTACATAATTGAAATTTCATCCTATGGCTGCGATCACTACAAAACAGCTAGATTCGAAATAAATGAGTGGCTTGGGTCTTCATTCTAGTTTACTTAAAGGATTATTGTGATATAAAAAAAGACATTGTCTATGCTTTCAAATTTTATTTTTTTTTAAGATTTATTTATTTTGGAGAGATAAAGAGAGAGCAGCGGGGAGGAGGGGCAGAGGGAGAGGGAGAGAGCCTTCTGAGCAGACTCCACACTGAATGCAGAGCTGGTCACAGGGCTCGATCCCATGACCCTGATATCAGGACCTGAGCTGAAAAGCAAGAGCTGGACATTCAACGAACTGAGCCACGCAGGTGCCCCTCAAATTTTATTTTTTGAACTTTGATCATATATTGTTCAACTAGTTCCTCTTGTTCTTGCTTATTTCCCTCCCTGGATAGATCCTTAAGAGATTGAAATTTTACTGAAAGTAGAAGGAATTCCATAAAAATATTTTAACTTCTCCACATCACATCAGAGACCTTGCATAACTCAGAACTATCAAATAGATTAAATTAGCTTTTTTCCTAGGCATTTTGCTGTTGGCATACACCAGAAAACATGAAATAATTGGTAAAAATAAATGAAATTTCATTAAAAACCATTAACTGACACGTTGAAAGAACACAAAAGCTCTGAAATTCTTGAGTAGCATAATGTCACAATGATAGTAACAGTCATAGAGTCACAGGGGCCAAATAGAATCACTTGTTACTGACAAACCAGTTTATCATTTTCCTTTTCTTTAAGAGAGGATATTAAGACTAATATAAATGACGTGTATATATTTTTTTAAAGATTTTATTTATTTGTCAGAGAGAGAGAGAGAGAGCGAGCACAGGCAGAGTGGCAGGCAGAGGAAGAGGGAGAAGCAGGCTCCCTGCTGAGCAAGGAGCCTGATGTGGGACTCGATCCCAGGACACTGAGATCATGACCTGAGCTGAAGGCAGCCGCTCAACCAACTGAGCCACCCAGGCATCCCAATGACATGTATATTTTTAAAAACAGGGTAAGTGTATTTCCATGCAACTTCATGCCCAACTGCATTGACTTTAGTTATGGTTATAACATCTATTTTCTTTACCTAGAAAACATCTGTTTTCTGTATTGAAGCAAAATTGAATCTTGAAGATCATTTCTGTATTTAAGAAATCTTAATTAGTAATTTTATCTATGTAAAATAGAATGTGAAAATAGTTATCCAACTCTATGAAATCTTCATGCCTCTTTCTTTCAGTTATGTCTATGCATCAAAGACACATATTTGGAGGCTTAGTCTGGCTGTTTACTTCAATTCTATACTTCTCTGTGGGTAAATATGCATTCTTTCAATAAACAATTATCTCCTGCTCTGCTCCAGGAGTTGGGATGGGCACTATTATTTTGGGGAAATGTATGTCCTCTGCCCAGAATTACCTTCCAGTTAAAAGGCATACATGTCAGCAGGTAAGTTACATGAGAATGAAGTAAGTTCTTTTGAACAGTAAACAATAAAGTGCATAAGTACAAGCTCTTCCTGGAAGAACTATAGATAACTTTACTTAACAGGTAACATTTGATTATGCCTGGATGGCTCGGTCGGTTAGGGTCCTAGGGTCCTGGGATCAGCCTGACTGGAGCTCCCTGCTCAGCAGAGAGTATGCTTATCTCTTTGCTCCTCCACCACTCGTGCACATGAATGGTCTCTTTCTCTGTCTTTCTCTCTTTCTCAAATAAGTAAACAAATAAATAAAAAAGTAACATTTGATGTAATAGATGTGGAGGAATTTGTCTGGTAGACGGAGAGAGAATCCAGAGCATCTGGACTTGAAAAAAGTACATCTAACTCCTCCCAAAACAGGCTATTCAAGATGAGAGAGGAGAGAGGGCAGGACTTTAGTTCATTTTATGATCTCACATAATATGTGGCACATCATCATTTCCACTTTAAAAATTTTGTTAGAATCGAGTTATTTAGTCCAGTCTACACACAAAAGTGAAGGAATGAAGCTCTACTTTTTGAAGCAGTGTCAAAAATGTGCGGACATATTTTCAATCATCACATGGAGTTACAGTGGTCTACAAGGCAGACAAAGTTTGCCTTTATGGAGATCATATTCTACTTCAGTAAGGTGAAAAAAATCAACAAATAAAATCTCTAAACAACGTAATTTCAGATTGTTTTAAATCTTGTGAAAGCAATGTACAAGTGTGTGTGTTATTGAGGACCAATCAAGGTAGACTTCTCCCTGTGATTAAGTGTGATTAAGAGATGAGGAGGGAGAGAAGCCATGTAAAGAGCCTGTGAAAGAACTTTTCAGGGAGGAGAACCTACCCAAGGAAACAGCAAGGTCCTGAGGCATAAGTGAGGTAGGTAGCTTGAGGAGCAGAACAAAAGCCATTACTATAGTAAGTGATTCCATTTGGGGAATAAGAAGTAGGAGAAGACAAGATAATACAGGTGCTTCTTTGTTGTCCTAGGGAGGAAATCCCAATATCATTATATAATGAGAAAATATTGAAGAGCTTATACATGAAAATAAAATGATCGACTCACATTTTAAAACTAAAGTAGGAGTAACATTCATAAGTGTTCTGTAGTTCCTCGAGTACAGATCCTTTACCTCTTTGGTTAGCTTTATTCCCAGGTATCTTATGGTTCTTGGTGCTATAGTAAATGGAATTGATTCTCTAATTTCCCTTTTGTATTTTCATTGTTAGTGTATAAGAAAGCCACTGATTTCTGTACATTGACTTTGTATCCTGCCATGTTACTGAATTGCTGTATGAGTTCTAGTAGTTTGGGGGTGGAGCCTTTTGGGTTTTCCCTATAAAGAATCATGTCACCACATTGAGATACCACCTCACACCAGTTAGAATGGCCAAAATTTGCAAGACAAGAAACTACGTGTGTTCGAGAGGATGTGGAGAAAGGGGAACCCTCTTACACTGTTGGTGGGAATGCAAGTTGGTGCAGCCACTTTGGAGAACACTGTGGAGATTCCTCAAGAAATTAAAAATAGAGCTTCTCTATGACCCTGCAATTGCACTACTGGTTATTTACCCCAAAGATAACAGATGTAGTGAAAAGAAGGGCCATCTGTACCCCAATGTTTATAGCAGCAATGGCCACGGTCACCAAACTGTGGAAAGAACCAAGATGCCCTTCCATGGACGAATGGATAAGGAAGATGTGGTCCATATACACTATGGAGTATTAAACCTCCATCAGAAAGGATGAATACCCAACTTTTGAAGCAACATGGATGGGACTGGAAGAGATGATGCTGAGTGAAATAAGTCAAGCAGAGAGAGGCAATTATCATATGGTTTCACTTATTTGTGGAGCATAACAAATAACATGGAGGACATGGGGAGGTGGAGAGGAGAAGGGAGTTGAGGGAAGATGGAAGGGGAGGTGAACCATGAGAGACTATGGACTCTGAAAAACAACCTGAGGGGTTTTGAAAGTGCAGGGGGTGGGAGGTTAGGGGAGCTTGGTGGTGGGTATTAGGGAGGGCATGCATTGCATGGAGCACTGGGTGTGGTGCATAAACAATGAATTCTGTTACGCTGAAAAGAAATTTAAAAAAAAGGAGTAACATTCATAAAAATATACAAAACTCCATTTCGAATAAAATGAAAATATTTCTGTAGAACTACGTGCAAGGTACAATGTATACACTATCAAACTCTAGTAGCAAGATAAGACTCAATCTTCCTAATCTTCCTTCATCTTGGTCACAAACGTCAGCCAATGAACAAATGACAAAACAAGTTGCAAAATAAAAAGTGTGCGTTTATTTGGGGTGTTAGGGATTGCAGTCTAGGAGACACAGACTTGATTGAATTTGAAAGTGTTCTCTGGTGAGACAAAGAGGGTTAAAGTTCTTAAAGAGGAAAGAGGGAATTTACATAAATTGTTTTGAATAAAATGTGATTGGTGTTGGTATAGCTACAGTTACATTATCTGTGATTGGTTGCTAGGGCTAGTGCTAGGTAGAAAGTCATTTATGTTCATTTTAACATACAGCAGATACCTTGACTTTTATCTGAGTTCAATTTTATTCTGAGAATTTGAGACAGAAGTCATGCATAAGCCCCACTTGCTCAATGTCCTCCCAGCTCTATTTTAATCAACCACCTTAACAATGCTTATTCCATTTTATACTCTCCGTTATCACAAACAGTGACAAAATATTTTTTAGCTTAAGAAAAAGAGGAAGAACAGTCAAGGCAGACAAAACAATACATGCAATTATACCAAATAATCAAAGAGCATGGTTTTTGTTTGTTTGTTTTGTCTTTTTTTAAATCATGCATGCACTATTTTTATGTGAAATATTTTTTATTTTTTTATTTTTAAAGATTTTATTTATTTGACAGAGAGAAACACAGCGAGAGAGGGAACACAAGCAGAGGGAATGGGAGAGGGAGAAGCAGATCTCCCACCGAGCAGCCAGCCCAATGCGGAGCTCAAACCCAGGACCCTGGGATCATGACCTGAGCCGAAGGCAGACGCTTAATGACTGAGCCACCCAGGCGCCCCATGAAATATTTTTTTAAAATATTTTTTAAAATTTATTTGAGAGGAAGAGAGAGTGAGAAAATAAGAGCAGGGGGAGGGAGAAGCTGGACTCATTCCAAGGACCCTGGAATCATGACTGAGCCAAGGCAGACATTTAACCAACTTAGTCACCCAAGCACCCTATGTGAATCATGTTTTATATCAAATAAAACTCCTACATGTATCTAACTCTGTAACTTTCTGTTTTAATATATCACATTCACATCCAATAAGAATATCTGATATAGCAGCCATGACAATTGTCCTCTTCTTAAATGAATGGAATTACATACTGAGTCTTAGGGAAACAGCTGCGCTTAAAACTCTTACTGACTTCATGAAAATTCTTAGAAAGCACTATCAAGGGCAAATTTGATGCCTTTAGAAATGCCAAGCATATGTGTTAAACTCTAGAATTCATAGTTGCATGCAGATGATAAAAACGAACATGTGAAAAAGCATTCAAAGGATAAAAACACAACATACATAACTATTTTTTTTTATCATTTTGAAATGGTAATGAGCCACAACTCACTATCAACTTGGAAATTCCTTTCTTTTGTAGTATTTCCCTGCTTGCTTTCCTACTTCCCTCTGGTCCTTCATCTCTCTATTCCTTTCTTCCTTCTCTCCTTTTTTTTATCTTTCTTTTTCTTTTTTCTTTTCTTTTCTTTTTTTTTTTTTTTGCTCACTCTCTCCCTTTCATTCTCTTATTGTTTCTTCTGTTTCATCTTATTCCAAAGTACACTGAAGGGATCTCAACCAGTCACTTAATTTAACATAAAAAAATACTTCAAACGAAATAATTCAGCATTGATTTATACACACAACAAATATTTACTTGGAGTCTACCTTGTTCCAGGTATTCTGTCAGCCATTGATGCTAATGTAGTGATCAAATACAGGCGGCATCCTTTATGAAAACTTCAGCTAGAGTGGACAGATATTAGTTCTCCTTCTAATTAATGTTTAATATCACACTGACATAATAGTTCTTAAGGCAAGGGAAATTTGTGTGTGGGAGTATATAAGAAAGGAATCTGACCAGAGTCATGGATTATTGGCTTTACTGAGGAAGAAATACTTAAACTCAAAGAGTCAGATTTAATTAAGTGAAGAAAGATGAGGAAAACTATCCCAATCAATGATATATTATGCCCCAGGTCTTGGGCTGCTTAAGGAAAAAATCAGGCAGTTGAGGAAGGGGTTGCAAGAGAGAAACAAGATACATTTGAGGAATTAAAAAACCTTCCAGGCAGAGTAGAGAGAAAGATATACCGTTTTATGGGATAATTCTGGGATAATTCTAAAGTAGTTAGCACCAAACACACCTTCTGGGGTACTTGCTGATTTTCTCATTATACTCCTTCATTCAAAAATGATAAAACAATTGGGAAACATGCACACAAGTATGATATGGATACGATATTAACTTTATTGTTAAATAACCAGTTGGAGAACACAGCTTGAACCAGCTTTCTACCTGTTATATGTTGAATTGTACCCTCCATAAAGCTACACAGAAATCTTAACCTGATACTTCATAATATGAATTTATTTGGAAATAGGATCATTGCAGATATAATTAGTTAAAATAAGGTCTTACTGGAGTAGAATGAGTCCTTAATCCAATATGACTCATGTCTTTATCTGAAAGAGAGATACAGAGAAGAAAACGCCATATGAAGACACAGAGGCACACACAGAGAACATCATGGGATGACAGAAGTAGACATTTTGAGCCATAGAACTATAAACCAAGGAACTCCAAGGATTAATGGCCACCATCAGAAGGTAGGAAGAAGCAAGAATTCTTCCCTACAGATCTCAGAAGGAACATGGACCTGCCAGCCCTTTAATTCCAGACTTCTAGCTGCCAGAAGCTTGAGGCAATAAATTTATATTGTTTTAAGACACCTACTTTGTGGTAATTCCTTATAACAGCCCAAGGAATCTAATTCAGTACTCTAGTCTGCTAAGTCTCCACCTCTGGCTTTCCCATAAGGGGAGACTTGCATTTATTTTGTTTGTGATAGAACAAAAAAAGTGTGCAGAAGATGTGAAATATGTATACTCAATCTCATCTCCAGTCTTCTCAACCACATAAAAACATCATCCTTGATGAACAGCAAGGGAAGGAGAATGAAGTGAGGGTAGAAACCACCCTCTCATCTTCCACAGGATGGACGTTTCTCTTTTATAGTCTTAGCTAGTAATGAAGGAGGGTGGAAATGGTTTCCCTTTGGCCTTAGAGTCCTCAAGGATTTGGTGGTTTTATCTCTTCTGAGGTAATTAGAAGAAGTGACAATTTTTTGTGTGTGTGCTTTGTTTTGTTTTGGCAGAATTACAGTATAGAAGCACACAATTGAATTTTCATTTTGAAAAGATTATTTGCCTGCAGTGAGCATAATGGATTAGAGGACCCAGAGGGAATGTGGATAACCCAGTTTTAAAAGATAGATGCTAGAAAACTGTCTGTAAGATGATTTTATTAGAAGTGAAACAGTTTAAGAGAGATTTAAAGGCAAAAATCTTCACAATTTGATGACAGATTGAATGACAGTGAGTTGGAGGTGTTAGATATGGTAAATTATGGAGGAAATTTCAGCAAGGGAAAAAACAAGTGGTGAAAACAAGAAAAGCAAAACAACAAAAATAGGAAACAAAGGGTGAGATTAATTACACACAGGTTGCATGGTCCATGCCTCTTTCTAGATGTGGACTATATTATTACCTCTGAGGTTCCTAGAAAACTACACAAAGAAAGAACCACATAATTTCTTACAGGATTTATAGGTTAAAAGTGAATCATTTGTTTAAAAGAAGCATAAGAATTCCTGATATTGAGACCCAAATGACAGTTTGTCCATGGATCTCTATAAAAAGGATATTTTATAATTCAGCAAATAACATCCTGCCCAAAACCTTAGCAATAACTACATCAGCAAGAAGCTTATGCTCAGTTCAATCCAAGGGTAAAATTTTAAACTGTCTTAAAGTATGAAGTTTTTGCAATGTTTTGGCAATCCTGCATTAGCATTCACTCTCTCAATGAAGTGTTAAGTTGCAGGAGGGTTGGAGGCAATAGCCCTGACATGAGAATAGAATCTAACTCTCCTGTGTGATTAAATGACTCACCAGACAGCTGAACTGGATGTAATGCTGGGCATTTGCTTATGAAAGTTGAGACATTTAATAAGAACATGCATTGAGATGTATAACAAGAACAGTAGCTAGGCAGAAGAATGTCATACCACTGTCAGAAGATTTCTAAGATAATAGCCTTGTCTGGGAAGAGATGCTTTAGAAAAAAGAAAAACAAACAAGCAAAAGAAGGTGATTTTCTAGGACACAGATGAACAGAGAATGGGGGCCCTGACATTCTATGAATGATTAAAAAACCTAGCCAAGGGGCACCTGGGAGGCTCAGTCAGTTTAGCATTTAACTCTCGATTTCAGCTCAGGTCCTGATCTCAGGGTCCTGAGTTCAGGTCCCATGTTGCATTCCATGTTGGGGGTAGGGGAGGGGAAACCTACTTAAAACAAAGCAAAACAAAACAAAATCAAAACTGTAGCCCAAAAATAAATAAATAAATAAATAAATGATAAATCAATAGATAAGGCAACTCTTGTATAAAAGAAAAATAATTACCAGGGAAGGCAGCTAACAATGTGGTCTCAACTTGTTTGAAAAGGTAAACACTTAGATAAATGGGACTGATATTTTCGGTAATTTGAATGCTTAACTGGATATGTAAATATTTCCAAAGAATCAAATAATCTGATTTTCTGGTATAGGGGCCAAGGGCAATCTACCCATAATGTGCCACTTTGGAATACTGGCTGTTTTAAATAAAAGTTATTTAAGAGACAGCACCTGAAGAAAAACACTGAGACCCTCCTCTGTCCCCGTGAAAGCAGGAAATAAACCTCTCATGTGGAAGGTACTTTCCCTGTACCAAGAGTTAAAGAGACATCCTTATCACCAGAGATAAGAAGTTTAGAGCCAAGAAAGTTCTATAAACAACCCCTGTTACTTTTTATTAATTTATTACCCCAGCCAGAATTCTGTTTAAAATTCCTTACTAATTAAAGCTCCCAAAGTTAAGTTTTCTTTGTCCTGTTAATTCTTTACAGATTTATTGTCTCTTTGTCTAAAAAACATAAAAACTGCCTGCCTCAGTTATTTCTTTAGATCTTAATTTCAATATTGGGCTTCCATGGGCATGTGATAAAACTTTTATTTTTTTGCTCCTGTTAATCTTTTTTATGTAAATTTAATTTTTACTCCAGCTGGAAGACCTTGAAGGGTAGAGGAAAAATGTTTCCTTCTCTTACACTGGTAATGAAAATGAGAAACTGTTTTATATACCAGATAACCTGGTCTCATACAGTTTCATATAACCTGGTTTCAAATGAGAAACTGTTTTATATATCAGATAACCAGTGCTTGAATGGATCTGGTTTGTTTTATTTTTAGTGGATTTTGTTTGTTTTATTTTTATTTATTTTTTAAAAAGATCTATTTATTTATTTATTTGACAGAGAGAGATCACAAGTAGGCAGAGCAGCAGGCAGAGAGAGAGGGGGAAGCAGGCTCTTCACTGAGCAGAGAGCCCGATGCGGGGCCTAATTCCAGGACCCTGAGCTCATCACCTGAGCTGAAGGCAGAGGCTTAAGCCACTGAGTCACCCAGGTGCCCCTTGGTTTGTTTTATTTTTAATGTTTAATGTTTAATATAAATATATGATATTTTAATGTTCACTATAACTAGACAAACATATATTTTTAATCTTTTATTTTTCATTTATGTTCAGTATTGCCAACATACAGACAAATATATTTTGAAAACTACCTATATAAGATAGTTGGATATGTTGGATAGGTTTCTTTTAGTTATAAGCAAAAACCCAACTAAAAGTAGGTTAAATAATAAGTCTTTGTTTTCTCATATAAAGAAGTCCAGAGGAAAGGTCATTGCAGCGTGAGTTAATTCAGGGCTCAATGAAGTCCCAGTGTTTTCTACCTTTCTCTTCTGCCATACTCAGCATGCCAGTGATGTCTTACTCTGTTGCTGCACAATAAGCTCCCAGGCAATTCCAGGCATCACATGCATGTGTAACATCATCCAGTGGGGTACTGGGAATTTTTTCCCTCACCTATCTCTTTTATCTAGCAAGAAAAAAACATTTCCAAGAAGCAAGATTTCAATCTCATCTCATTGTTAAGGATTGGATACATATTCATGCATGAACCAATCAATGGCTAGGCTAAGAAGATCTTTACAATTGGTATACATCATTCCTTATTCACTCCAGGGCCTCAGGATAGGTGAGCCCTATATGTCTCTTCTGAAACACTGATTACATATCAGAAGACCACCCACTCAAAATTCATGTGTTTCCAGTGAGGAAGAATAAAAGCAGAGGGTATGCCTACTGGGTTGGCAACCAAAAGTGACTGCCACAGTGGGTGAAGGCATTCATTACAAGAAGTGAGATAGAATGACAAATCAAAGATTTCACAGATTTTTTTTTTTATTTTGTTTCTGTTACAGGGGAAAAAAAAATGTATCCATGTTTGCCGGCTGGAGGGGATAGAGGAAGAGAATGAATCCAAAGGAAAGAATAAATGGATTAACTGTTATTCTAGGAGAGTAGCCAGGTCTTTGAAAAAAAAACTAAACAAGCTCTTTGGTGATTGCTACTGTGCTGTTGTTCTGCTGTAAGGAGAAAGGCCTCTTGCTGATGGGAGGTCAAACTCTACCAAAAGGGGCAGAATGCATTCTTTGTGTTTCTAGGAGGTGTTAGACATTTGCCAAGAACCTAAAATAAATCCTGAAAGATTAGGAAAAAGGACAAGGATAGTGATCTCATTTTAAACGTTGATTATTGAGCCCTTCAAGTTAAGCTCCTCCAGGATGTAAAAACCTTAAAGAGAAATGATCCCAGTCTAAACTGGTTTATATTAAATTATTCAGTTTCATAGAAATTCACTCAACTAGAGTTATTGCATGACACAGTTTCTCCAGATATGTCCTGATTTATGTAGTCTAGCATAATTCTTTAATAGCTTGTATTTTTGCCTCTTAAAATTGTCCTGATTGCTTACCCTATCAGAACAAGGAAGATGTTCATATGCGTGGTAACTAAAAACATAACAAATGTCCACTATGCTGTAAATCAAAATGTTACCATAAATCCAATCAGGTTTGATACTCTAGCAAGGGATTAAACAAGAGTCAAGAGCATCTCCAGCACTGAGCAGGAAGGAAGTTTGGTGCAAGCCATCTGTTTTTTCTATGATAGATGTCACTTCTTAATGGATTAGATTAGTATAATGACCACCTTGCCTCTTAACAACATCCTTCCTTTTGTCTCTGAGAAATGGAATGTCCTCAGAAATCATTCATATTCCAGTCTCATGATATGCTCATCAAGTTTCTGATCTATAGTAATCTGATTTATGTATTAAATAAATTTCTCTGTTGTGCTTCAACCTAGAAAACAAAGGCTATGAAATATAAATCTCCAACTTACTATCGGATATCTCAACTTGCATATATTTTATTAAATTACTCATTCAGTTGTCAGAAAAATTCAGTTCCTTACAATTATAAAAGTGGTTCCCAATTTTCTTCCTGCCACCACCTCCCAGAATATGGAAATGGTTGCGTTTTTTTCCTTCTTCAGAAGATTATCCTGATGGTAATTTGGCACTAAGACCACTAGGTATTTCCAATTTCATAGGACCCAATTTCCAATTTCATTGGACCTATTAGTCCTATTTCATTGGTCCTATTTCCAATTTCATAGGACCCATCTTCTCTGAAGAACAGTTGTCAGCCAATAGGTGAATAAGGTAAGAGTTGGTTAAAAGACATAAAGAAAACATGTGTTTTGAAAAACTAATGCTGGGTGGGAGAGGGAATTCACCAAAGAAAAGAATTTCAGAGGATAACTGGTAGTATCATCAATTTGTGATGACAATAAACTACTTATTTGGGGATATCTATAATCTATACTTATATCTGTGTTTTTTCCCTAGCGGCACTACCCAACCTGGAATAGAAGTGATGCAGATAAATTCTAAGATAGATTTAAGAGTGAGTTGTTTTCAGAGTAGAGGTGGTGAAATCATAGAGAAAGTACTTTGAGACAGCTAATTTAAGTGGTTGACAATAGTACTAGGCTCTAGAGGAGATTTGCTCAATGGTGGCTAAACATGAAAATGTGTAGAAATCAAGGGACTTAGGTCCTGTAGAACAAGGTGATGGGGATGAGAAAATTGGACTTAGAGGAGATTGTTATTGGTTGTTGGAATATGGACATGAAAAAAAATTAGGATAACAATAGCTCTAAGAAAATCCCAGTTTGTCTCAAGAGTGGTGTAGGCATATACTGATATGAAGTTAAGGAATTAAGTTTCCTGCTATTTGATGTGTTAAGAGAACCAAGACTGTTCTTAATCTTGGGTTCTGCCTTGTATAGACTTACAGATGTGCATTTTCTGGGGAGAGCCATAGCTATCATCAGGTTTTCGAAGGCTTTTATATGCACCAAAATGTTAAGACTGAACTAGATTTTTAGATGAGGCTGTATTTATTTATTTTTTTTAAAGATTTATTTATTTATTTATTTGACAGACAGAGATTACAAGTAGGCAAGAGAGGCAGGCAGGGAGAGAGAGGAGGAAGTAGGTTCTCTGAGGAGCAGAGAGCCCAATGCGGGGCTCGATCCCAGGGCTCTGGGATCATGACCTGAGCCGAAAGCAGAGGCTTTAGCCCACTGCGCCACCCAGGCGCCCCAGATAAGGCTGTATTTAATGAAAATTTCATTTCCAAAATATCTGTGATTTTTCTGCATATGGACTATAAATATCTTATTTCATGCCTGTGACCTATTACCTGCTATAGCTTTATTAGTTACCCTTGAAAGGTTTCAGAAGGAATTTTGATCAGGGCCCAGGACATATTTGCTTTGCTCTTTTTTAAAATTTTTATTTTTTATAAAAAAATTTTTATCCCCAGGGGTACATGTCTGTGAATCGCCAGGTTTATACACTTCACAGCACTAACCATAGCACATACCCTCCCCAATGTCCATTACCCCACCCACCTTTCCTGAACCCCTCCCCCCAGCAACCCTCAGTTTGTTTTGGGAGATTAAGAGTCACTTATGGTTTGTCTCCCTCCCAATCCCATCTTGTTTCTTTTCTTCTTTTTCTGCCCCCCTAATCCCCCATGTTGCATCTCCACTTCCTCTTATCAGGGATATCATATGATAGTTGTCTTTCTCTGATTGACTTATTTCACTAAGCATGATACCCTCTAGTTCCATCCACGTCGTTGCGAATGGCAAGATTTCATTTCTTTTGATGGCTGCATAGTACTATGCTTTGCTCTTTTTTCTTCAACAGTTTATTTTATTTTTCTAGAAACATGGCATTAGACTTTTGAGAGGTAAAAAAAATCACATTTTTTGGAAACATCAAATTTTAACGAGACACGCAGTGTTTATTTATGTGAATATATTTGATCAGAAACTGCCCAAAAGTATCTTATTGAAAATGGATCTGAATAAAATAATTTCCTATATTCTCCTTTATTTAAATTAATTGTGTAAGAAGTTAAATCTGAAATCTGTTAGATGTTTATAATAAGATGATATAGGAAGAGGTATATTAGGTAGAAATTTCCTACAGATATATCCTCTTAATCTGATTCTGAAAACTTTTAAAGGCTTTCCTTTAAGTTTCAAAACTTGGTTTTGTTTTATTAATTCACTGAAATAATAGATGAATATGGAACCTAGAGGAGCATACGGTTACTTGAAAATACGTGAGACATTTCTTATTGTCTACCTTTATGGAAGAAGAAATTTAGGATGAATTTGGATTTTATAAGCTGTTTTATAATGGGAAGAAAATGATTCTCATAAAAGGGAAAGAAGTGATCATTTGTAAGCTTGAAATAAAACATTTAGAAAGCTTACCTTTTGTAACAAAAATGTAATCCTAAAATTGACAGTTGATTGATTTTACAAATACCTCAGTGTATGGAAATCCATCAGGAAAATGACAAAATGATAAAAGAGAATGTTGCACAGGAATATTAGTGAAGATTGAAACTCCTGCTAAAAAAGCCATCCTACTGCTGAGAACATCATTAGAGCTATTAACCAACCAGTATGCAATGCCAAACCCACATACTTGTAGTGATTGATTAGAAAGTAACTGAATTTATACTTTGTGCACTGGGCCAAAAGAACAGAAATAATATAAACTTGCTACAAAGTACCAAGTTCTTTATATATAATATATATCAAGGAAGCTTGTATATTTAATGCAATGAAAAAGTGAAATATTTCAAAAGAAAGTCACCAAGATTTTTAAGGAAGAAGAATAAATTAAAGTAAGACATAAATAGGAATAGGGACCAGTGATGGAGGAAAAGGACATGAGCACCTTATATATTTTATTACCTATCGTTACTTTGATTATAATACCTAAAATTAATTGAGCACTTTCTACTTGTCACCATTCAAAATATTGTTTATACATTAATCACCACAATTCCACAAAGTGTTAATGGTTGGCTCATTCTATAAATAAGGACTCAGAGGCAAAGAGCAGGTAATTAACTCTCCCAGTGACATATGGTCAGTAAATGGCAGAACAAGGATGTGATGCCAATCTAATTGCAGGACAGATGTTTTTTACAACTCTACAATGATGGGCCTGATCACTGCCTGTCCATAATATAAAGTTATTTTAAAAATGTATACTCTTTCCAAATCTAAGAAATTTAGGATGCAAGCATGATCATAAATTGTACATTACTGGTACTTTTTAGAGGGTACTCTTGTATAACATCTTTCCAAGAATACAAAGAAAAAAAAATGTGTATTTTTTTTAATTTATTTATTTGGCAGAGATCACAAATGGGCAGAGAGGTAGGCAGAGAGAGAGAAAGGGAAGCAGCCTCCCCGCTGAGCAGGGAGCCCGATGTGGGGCTCAATCCCAGGACCCAGGGATCATGACCTGAGCAGAGGACAGAGGCTTTAACCCACTGAGCCACCCAGGCGCTCCAGTGTGTATGTTTTTTAAAGATTGTTTTTTAATATATTTATTTGACAGAGAGAGAGAACACAAGCAGGCAGAATGATAGGCAGAGGGAGAGGGAGAAGCAGGCTCCCCACTGATCAAGGGGCCCAATGGACCTGATAATCATGAGGTGAGCCAAAGGCAGATGCTTAACTGACTGAGCCACCCAGGCGCCTCAAACAGTGTGTATTAAAAATAACAAATTCATATAAAACGTCAAATTCTTGTAAAGAGTTATGCATATAAGAATAAAGCAAATGTGTGATATTCATAAAGAAGCATAGAAGAATTTCCTAGTTATACCAAATAATACAAATCCAGGTCTTGATTTAAACTTACTCAAATCCCAACTTTGCCACTTAAAAGTTGTGTGAACTGAGATGAGCCACTTAGTCTCAATGAGTTCATGTGTTAAAGGAGAACAGTAAATTAATTTATATAACAGAGTTTATTGACAATCCCATGAGTTAATCTATTGAATGTTTAAAATATCTTACAAATAGTAAGAGATTAAAACAACCACCATAATTAAAAACAATAAAATAAGTGGTTATTTTATTTTTCTATTGTATTTAACATGGATATGCAAATAGAAGAATACTCATAAGCCAAGATGCATTTAAAAAAATATATTACATTCACTGAATTTTTCTTATTCATTTTTTTAATATTAAAATTAAGGGCAGAATAGATAATGATGAATGACATGGTCAAAGAGCTCTCGACCATTAAAATATTTTAATATGCACAAAACACACACACACAAAATTAGTTCATTCTCATAGACTTGAGAATTTTTGGTACCAAAAAAGAAAAAATATTTTGGACCAAATAAGAAAATTTAATTTGATATTTAACTTTTAATGAAACGCATATCAGTTTACAACATAGGTAAGTAGACCTCACCAAATTATTCTACAGATTGTTCTATAATAAATACTTAAATAAACAGACTTGATTGGCAGTTAATATTTCCCCAAGCTAAGCTTTATCTTCATGCTTTATAGGTTTATTTTAAGAATATTTCAATCTGTACATATTAACAAAAATGACATAGAGTAGATCAACCCAACGGTATTTTTTCCTTACTGTAAACATTTCAGTCTTTGAGTTCTACTAAAATGAAATATTTAAAATTTTATCTAATATTATCTTGAAAGAACTTTGTATAAAAATGCCCTAAACAGAATGTGTTCTCTAGCCTATATTTTAATATATTTGCTAAGTCTTTTGCCTTTCAGTTCCATTAGTGGAACATCAGATCAGATTTTGCAAAAACAACAGTAAACTGTTTAAACAGTGAACCCCATGTTCACACTGAAATAATTTATTCTTAATCATGAACCCTGCTTAATCTCTATTGTACCCAAGGCTATCCATGCACTGTATTTTATGCTTATACTTTCTTAAAACTTCAGTGTAGTTTATGCCTAATATCAGTTTATGTTTCATACTAAAGATTAGACTAAATATATGAATGTGATTCAGTTTTGGCAAATAATGTGAATCTACACCTCACAAAGAATTCCAAAGCATTTTTTATGACTCGTTTCTAAAACATAATTTTGCTCCTTATAATTATTCAGTAGTCATATAGATACAACTTTAACTTCCTTTGACCAAATAGAAAAGTGCAAGTAGCACAATGACAAAGGTGATTAATTTTTTTAAAAAGATTTTATTTATTTATTTGACAGAGATCACAAGTAGGCAGAGAGGCAGGCAGAGAGAGAGGAGGAAGTAGGCTCCCCACCGAGCTGAGGGCCCGATATGGGGCTCGATCCCAGGACCCTAGGATCACAACCTGAGCTGAAGGCAGAGGCTTTAACCCACTGAGTCACCTAGGCGCCCCCAAAGGTGATTAAATTTGATCCAACAGTTAATCATTTTTCTATTTCATAATCAAATTACCAAAATATATATTGCTATATTTTTCCATAAAAATGTTCAAACACTGTCTAGTTGACCTAATGTGTATATGGTGGACAGAAAATGCACTAGGAAGTGTGGCTCATTATTAACTTGTGTTTCCTGGTATTTCCTACTTTTAGAATATAAAAGATAAATATTAGGATTATGTATAATTTTAGTTAGCAAAAAATCTTGCCAAACTTTTATTCAATTTCAAGTTAAATGTAATAATGGCACATTAATGATTAATAATGTAAAATCACCAATCAATAATATTAATGAAGGCCACAATTGAAATGTATGGCTTTTATTTATCTTGTAGTTCATAAATCTAATGAGTGAAAATCAAATTTTGAGCAGAATGTCTAATTTCCATAAGAAAAAATACCCCTAATTATTAAGAAGTAGAGAATTATTCAAACAAATATTATGTATAGAGATATAATAATAAATCACTCTTTCAAAATAAAAAGTTGTCCAAAAAATCTGTAATTATATTAATGTTTGTGTTCTTTTCATAATAATTATTTAATGTTGACATTCCTTCATGTGAACTTCTGCCACACTAATAAATATGCCCCATCACTAATAAATATGCCCCCTTGATATGCATATTCTTTTACATTATATTTTAAAAGATTTTTATTTACTTGAAAGAAAGAGAGAGGGGCGGGGGAGGGAGAGGCAGAGACAGAGGTAGAAGGAGAGAGAATCTTAAGCAGATGCTTCACTGAGTATAGAGCTCCACCCGGGACTCAATCACAGGATCCTGAGATCACAACCTGAGTGGAAACCAAGAGTTGAACATTTGGGCCACCCAGGCTCCCCACAGATGTCCGTTATTTTAGATGGGTTAGGCTTTTTAAAAGCAATTATGAAAAACAGCAGTCAAGATGACAGAAAAGATCTTCTAGCCAGAAAAAAAAAAATGAGTAAATCATTCTTACTGTTGGCTAAATTGGTATGCTATAGGAAAGTCAGGGGGCTTGGCTCACTCTTCTTTTTATGATAGATCCGGCTCATTTCCTTTACTTTTCCTGCTCCAGGTTTTCACTACAGGCCCACCAGAGGGGGTCACACTCAGCCTGTATCCTGCCAAGTCCCAGAACAGAAAGGGGAATCTTACTGAGGAAGGCAGGATATGAACTGCAAACATTCCCTTTTCCCCATCTAAAGTACATCTTTCCTCAGCTGAGGACTCAGTGTACCCAGTAGGCCTAGTGTACTGCCTTTCCAGGCCACAAATCCTCCTTCCACAAATAACACATTTTCCTCAAAAATAAATCATATAACACAGAGGAGTATGAATATTATACTTCTAATCCTACTGCACAGAGAAATACTGTTACTACTTTGCTGCATATTCCTATTCTTTATACTATATACACAACACACACACAAATACACACAAGCCATATCATATACTCCAAAATACTGCTTTAAGTTGGATTCTCCTCTAAACAGACCCTGAATGAAATTTGGAGAAATCATTTTAGTTTGAAGGTGAACCCAAGAGCACCCATAGAGGAGAAGGGACATGCAGACAGGAAAAAATTCCACTGGGGGAAATTCATGAGTAAGTTATCACTGTGGGAGACCAAGTAAGTCCTACTGGGAACCTCCTGGGAACTGTAGTGAGCATAGCTTAGAGTTATCCCCCACAATGATGAGTAACCAGGAGTACTGATTCACAAACTCTCACCCAATGTTAGTTGTGGGCTACCCTCAACGGTCTGAACTCTCAGCACTCCAGACTTGCTCTGCATATTCCTGAGGCCACAGAAAGACCTCAGGCATTTGGAGAAATCAGCTGGACAGTGTCCGATGATGGTGGGGAAGGGCAATCCAGTATACCTCTATAATAATCCAAATTGTTCTTATATTGATTAATTGTATAAGCTTTTGTATCAGTATAGCCTTATTTTTCTTAACATAGCTTTAGCATCCTTATCACTATAATAGCTTCATAACAGGATATTACTATACTATGTATTTTCTAGTTCCTACCATAGGAAATATAATTTTCCCATAAATTTGCTATTTTAATTAACAATACACCAACTTGTTTATCATTTCTTTAGAATAAAACCTTAGAAGTAGAATAGTATTTCTATACTATAGAGTCAGTTTGCACATTATAAATTTGACCAATATTTCCTCATTATCCATTCTAAAAGATGTACTGTTGTATACTCCCACTAATAGAACAATTAAATGCCTGCTTCCCCACATCTTTCCCATTGGTGTGTTTTATTAACCTTTCTAAACCTTGCCTGCTTTTTTCTTTTAAATCTTAACTACCCTATGACCCAGCAATTGCACTACTGGGTATTTACCCTAAAAATACAAATGTAGTGATCTGAAGGGGCACGTGCACCCGAATGTTTATAGCAGCAATGTCTACAATAGCCAAACTATGGAAAGAGCCTAGATGTCCATCAACAGATGAATGGATAAAGAAGATGTGGTATATATACACGATGGAATACTATGCAGCCATCAAAAGAAATGAAATCTTGCCATTCGCAACGACGTGGATGGA
>PISX010011110.1:0-38920 GCA_004024625.1 Mellivora capensis
TTGTTTTCTTGTTTTAAGTCTGTTTATTTAGACTACATGTTGGTTGATCCAACTGGTGAGAAATACTTAATAATATGATAAAATGTTCACTTCATTGTGTTCATCATTCCAGGCTCTTAAAATAATATATTTGCTCATAAAATACACAAATATTAATAAATAATTTTGTAAGAGAAAGACTAAAATATAATCAAAATACTGGTGATTATTTAAAAATTATAGACTTTTGGTTCTCTTTTTTCTTTTTGCTTTCCTTTATTTCTCCACCTTCTAAAATGATCATCATGGGGCGCCTGGGTGGCTCAGTGGGTTAAGCCTCTACCTTCAGCGGCTCAGGTCATGATCTCAGGGTCCTGGGATCGAGCCCCACATTGAGCTCCCTGCTCAGAGGGGAGCCTGCCTCCCTTCCTCTCTCTCTGTCTGCCTCTCTGCCTACTTGTGATCTCTCTCTGTCAAATAAAATATAAAATCTTTTTTAAAAATGATTTTTACGCTTTCAAAGAAAAAAAATTATAAAATATGGCATACGTGTGTTTAAAAATATACCTGCCTACCAGCGTTTTCTTGCTACAAAGTTGACTCTCTAGTTCTTTGAACAGTTTCACAAGCTCATGTATTTAAACAGTGCTTGGGCAAGAAAGATTTCTGGCAACAGAAAGTTATGTCTACGTGTATGAGTTATGGAGAATGAGAGCCACATGTGGCCTATCAGCCTCATTACTCTGTAATTATATGTAATGTTGTAAATCCTAGTTTCCAGTTTTCCCCCGGTGTATGTTTTTGTTTAAAAAGAAATCACTTGCACAGCTCATTATACAAGATACCATCAGCCTACTTTTTTGAGAAAATGAACTGAATTTCGAAACATGGCTTTTGTTTTAGTTGTGTAGCCCTGAGTTTAGAGACATCTGAGCACAGGTTCTACTGCATTGCAGGGTCCAAGTGTAGAATTCTAGGTGGGGACTTGGTGTATGCTTGGATTTTATAGAACGCTTCAATGTCCAGTGCATTGTGTAGCTCTACAATTGAGAAGTACGATTGAGAGGGTCCAGCATCATGCTTACTAACTAATGCAGAAAGCTCCAGTATATATATAACCATGGGCTCAGAGAGAGCCTGCAGGGCTTCCAGAAGGTCCGAGTTGATCTTCACTTGGCCAAACCTTAGTATCCACACAGGTGACCACTGCTGCAGCTGTGGGGACCAGCAAACAGTACTCTGTCAATCTTGAGTAAAATAGCTGTCTTTTGCCATGCATCTTGACTGTGATGAAATTCCGTATCACTTTGTAACTAAAATAAAACCACCCATTGCTTATACGAGAGACTGTCAAACCTAGTTTGGTGTTAGTTTTGGTGTTAATGTGAATCTCTGATTTTCATGTGTCGATATGGTAGCTATTCAATTTTGTATGCATTTTTTTGTGTTTGTGTGTGTGTGTGTGTGTATGTATGTGGTTGGATAATTTATAACAGTATTTTTAATTCCTAAACACAGTCTCTGAATTTATAACTATCCCCTTATATTATGAAAGGAAACCAAGTTTTAGAAGGAGTTAAATAATTGCATACTACCAAGGAGCTGGAAAGGGTCTTATACACAAGCCTCAGAGACAGAAAAAACAGATCCTAATCTCCAATCCAGCACTGACTAGCCATCTGACAGGGAGAACTCTACCTAATCTCTTTCTCTTCCTCCATGACCTCTTTCTCCAGAAAGATACCTGAGCTCTCTCTATGGTAATAGCTTACAAGAGACAAAGATGAACGCTGCAGGACCTCTTAAGTTCTCAGCCCAGAACCAGAAAATTGTCACTTCTGCTACATTCTATTAGTCAAAGCAAATTACAAGATCAGCCCAGATTCAAATAGAATTAAAATGGTCTAGGTCTTGATTAGAGAGGTAGCCTGTGCATTGAAGGACGGGAAAGACCGGTGGTGGCCACCTTTGCCAACAACCCACCATAGACCTCTTGTTAATTGTCCCTGGATTACTGTAAGTAAAAACACCTCTGTGAGCCTTCCTGTTGGGCATAGTCTGTGAAAAGAGCAGACAAGTACCCTTTAGGGTCCCTCCATGATAGATTTGTACAAGATCTGATAGTGGTTGTGACTTTTTTCTTAATTCTTAAGATGTTAATACAAATTTAATGTCCGCTACTACCTTTGAGGGGGATGAGGGGCAATTCTGGGCCCACGCATGGGATGAGGTGATCAAGAGAAACCAGCCTTCAACCCGTGGAGCTGACAAGCTGACTCTTGAGCAGGGGTTCACGGTAAGATTAGAGAGGGGGCAGGAAATCAGCAAGTAGCCAAGATTGCAGAGAAAAATGGGTTATTGAATTTAGGGGACAGGTTTACAGTGTTCCCTAGGGACTTCCAGAAATACTGAGTAAAAGACTGATTCTCCAGCTCTCAAGTAGGATAAACGTTTGAATTATTGTGATTCAGATTCTAGAAGAACATTTAACCTTATGGGTTATGGAATTCTAGGAAATACTTGCCACAGATGTAAAAGTTCCGGACACGGGTGTCTGGCTCAAATTAAGTACTCCAAAACTGGTAAAAGCCAAACGTAGGTGTGGGTGTTACAGGGCTGAACTGAAACATGAGTGCATCAAAGTCCATACTGTTAACATTTGTGATATTGAGTGTTTATGATTACAGTAACTTTGGGTAACTTCTAAGTATTCCTGGGTTTGAACTCACCATTTTAGTTATTGGAGGTTGACAAACTTTACTCACAAAAATACTCCTTTGCAGGGATGCCTGCAAGAATGAAGAAGAGGCTGCAAAACCAAGTTCCCATTTGCTCCCAGGCAGAGAATAAAATTAAAAGAAGCACAGAGTAACATTCCGAAAGTGGGGAGCTATGTGGCTTGAAATAGCCATGAGCCAATTATGAGAAGGCCCAGGCCCCCAACTCTCTCTCACAAACTTTCTACAAATTAGATCCAATACTCAGGGTACCAGCAGTCTTTGAAGATGCAAGTAACCCCAACTAACCTCATTTGTACCTTAATATAAATCACATTAGCCCTGTCTGCTCATTTACAGACTGAGAATTTTCAGTTGGAGAGCAGTTGTAAAAGAGCAGATCCAGACGTGGGTGTGAGGGGACTTTGACCAGCTCAAGGTTGAGAAAGCCAAGCAGGAGATAGTAGAGGGATCCAGAAACCAAGAGGATGCTATAAAGGCCACCAAGACAGCACATCTAGCCATATACTGATTACATGGATTTCCCAAGTCTATTAGTGTCACAGACAATTACTGGCTAACAGGTCTACCTTTCCCCCAAACTCCTCAGACGCCCCCCATCCTCACTCTCAGGATCTTTCTTGCACTCTTGGGGTTACAAATCAAGGTCATTCATCACTGAACTGAAATGACACACATAATTAATAGATAACATCATCAACATGTATATTTAAAATGGGCACTCTTAACTGGATGTCAGTTACATTTCAGTAAAAATCACTTAAAGAAAAGTCAGCTTTTGACATTCAAAGAATGATTTTTCTGACTCCCCACTCAGAAAATACTCTTGAGGGTGAACAGGATTAACAGCCCACTTGTGATGAGCACTGGGCGATGCACAGAATTGTTGAATCACTGTATTGTACCCTGGAACTAATAGAATGCTGCGTGATAATTATACTGGGAATCATTTTTTTTTTTTAAAGAGAATAGTCTTGAAATATAGTCTTGGCCTTAACTGATCATGGTTTTTGTAATCCACTAGCTCCAAAGGAGGCCTGGTGATCTAGAGGGTGAGGTTCTACTCTGAGGCAGAGGTGGGGGTGGTGTAGTGGGTGTGATCCAGGGACTTGGAGTAGGGAGAAGGGAGCACACTAGGTAGGCTTATGGGAATTCTGAAAGCAGCAATCCTGGGAAGAGGGGAAGAGATCTCCAAGATGCGTTTGAAGGATTTCACGTAAGTAATCACAGAAGTGGTCTGATAGATAAGTGTGAGGAGTGTTCTTGGCCCCTAATGAACTAAGAATTGAGCCTGCATGAGGGAGGCCCAGAGAGTTCCCTGTGCTTAGAGGGAAGGCGTAGGAGGTCTTATAAAGATAGTAGTTCAGCATGAGTCTGGGACAGGACAAGAAGCCTTGGTGTGAGGGATTTGGCAATTGGGAGCGAAAGGCAAGGATCAAAAGCTAGAACATCTGGTGCCAGCATGATGCTTCAGGACACTGCATGAAAGGAAGTTACCTAAATAGAAACCAGTCCAAGGTGCAGACCAGACTGTCACCTATAGGTATCTGTGGACATCTATAGACACTATATGAATATGGAAAGAGGGAAGAAATCTAAATGACCAAACGCATTTACTCCAAAGAAGCTAAACCATCCAATTAAGATGGTCTGAACCTATAGATACCAAGGCACAATAAACTGCAGATATAAAGTCAATTTTTTTCTCTTGTTAGCCAGACATGGAGGGACTTATGTGAGAATTATTAAATCAGTTACATAAACCAAGACTATATCTTCTCACATGTGAGTTGCAATAAATGTAAACTCTTAAACAGATTTACTGGTCATTTAGATTTTTGATCCTTTCCATAGCTGCACAGTGAACCCTCTGCCCAGAGGCCAGATTTCCTGTCTTTTCCAGAATCACTGGGTAGCAGTTGGAAAAACATTGTAGTTGCAGCCACCCTCGGACACCCACTGACTCCCTCTGACTTTAGAACCCTAGGACGTTTGGGGCAGCTAGCCAGTTCTACAATACCTAGGGGCAGCTCAAGATCTAGACTTTCGTGTGGTTCCCATATGACTTCCAAGCATCTAATCCCGTGGACATGAGCAAGTCACAGAGAAGCCATGTTACAGGCATCACAGATGGCTCACTCGCTCACTCATCCTCCTTTCTCATCTCTTCCTTTCATGCCTTCCTTCACTATGGAGATTAGCCATCTAAGACTTTGGTCTCCACCTCTTTTTGCCTCCTAACATGGCAAGAGTGCTCGGTGAGGGAGAAGGTGACAAAAATAAAGGACAAAGCCTCATCAAAGAGAAAAAGTCCTTTGTAATTCATCCTTTCCCCCTCATTCCATTGTCCCATCCTCCTTTTCCCTGCCCAAACCACAGAAGTGATATTCATAACTACCACACCATCTTGTGACCATGAGACGACTTCGATGAGGGCAACGACTATATACTCATGATGGCAAACAGAAGCATGGAATGACCTGGGTCCTTTGTGCCATGGGAGAGCCTGCACTTTGTGAAACAATGATTAAAAAAAAAAATCCATGTCTGTTTTCCCTGCTGTTAGGTTTTCTGTTCCGAGAGCCCAGCCCATTCCCAGTAATTAAAAAGGAAATCATCGTCATCTGAACATATACTCCAGCTGATTTCACTATACTCATACTGCTCCCTTTCACTTTCATTCACTAGTTCACTGATTCAACACATATTTGCTAATCATCTGTTAAGTGAGGGGCAGGAACCCTTCCATTTGCTGGAGCTATCGTGATGACCTAGGCAAACTCTCTGAACTCCTGGGGATGATGTTCCACCTCCTGGAAACTCAGGCTCTAAGTAGACTCTTCCAAATGAGCCTACTCTGTATGCAATAGGCACATCTTGATGAACTCTGCTGACTCACAACACAAAGGAAAATTAAGTAGGGGGATCCATTTGGGGTGACTGTCTTGTTTCATCAACTAAATTGTAAGAGGCTGTGACCTGTGCTTTCTTTGATGCCTCAGTTTTTTCTACTTGGTAGCTTTATAGTAAAAATGTTTTGGTTGTTTAAATTCTTGGCCAAGATGGAGAAAACTCTAAATTTTGCCAAAAACACCTTTCCACCATCCTCTACCTCACTTTTATGTACCACATGTCCTTCAATGCAGCTCAGAAACTTGGATCAGGTCACTTACATTTCTGGTAACTCTCTGCTATCCCTCTGGTTTATATATCCTACACAGGTTAGGTTTGTTTGTATTGTTCTTGGTTGAAATTTAGCTCATGCAACCTCTCCTTTAGGTAGAGTCCTGCAAATTCCCTCATGCTTCATGCCATTCCTTTAAGCTACATTTCATCACAGAGCTTTCTTTGTTCTCAAGAATTCGAACAGTGTCTCAACACAACCGCACGCAGCCTATACAAGAAAGTGTCCATCACTTTTTTAGGGAGGTACATGTATGGCTTCCAAAGCACTGTGGCACAATACAAGTGTAGAAAAAGCTTATATCAAGAGGATTTTAGTCCCCTCATGCCAAGACAATTGTAAGTCTAAATCAGAGGGGGGAAAAAACAAATATATATATATATATATATATATATATATATATATACACACACACACACACACACACACATGTATGTATATATATATTGTCTTGGCATGAGGGGACTAAAATCCTCTTGACATAAGCTTTTTTTATATATGTATACATATATATGTGTATATATATATATATGGAGAGGAATATGCTTGCTTTGAGCAGGGTAAGTATACTGTTCAACATTGTTGGTTATTAACATATTATAATTTAACCTATATTGCAAAGTTTCTTCATGTAGGTGGTTTGGGAAAATACGTAGGAAATTATTATTAATATCAAGCAATTTATAGCATGTGGGGATCTCAAAGCCTGTTACAGACTAATAAACAACATTGCTCCAAGCTCACCACCATGGAAGGGAAGCACAGAGAGATTAAGTGGCTTGACAGAGGTCCCACAGCCCGTCATAGGCACAGTGGGGCTACCAGACGCTGCAAATCAATGGAACCCAAGCTGGAAGCACCACGTCCCCCCAAGTCCCTGGCATCACAGCAATCCCACCAACACTGATACCCTCTGCTCTCCTACATTCCTTGTCCCCGATTCACCAGATTCTTCTCCGTGGCCCATTAACCTTCAAAGAGTTGAGCAAACATCGTCAAAGACATCACAATGGATACAATGATGCAATGGGATTTGAACACCTGCTTGAGAGCAATGGAACAAAGGGGAAAGGAAATTGGCAGAAACCAATTACTCCTCAAGTAACAAATTATTTTAATCAGTAAAGAGGTGACTAGATGTTGATTACTTGGGCCCAAAGGATTTTTCATCTTCTCCCTTCCTCTCCCTGTCAGTAGATCTCTTCTGGGATCGGTCCCAAGTTACAGAAACAAACATAGTGGAAGTAAAAATTAAAAATAATTTTAAGTCTACAGACACAAAGGAAAGATGTGCCTGTTCCCTTTCAGAGAAAATGAAAAAAATCCTTCAAGACAGGTACATTTGTGGCAGGTGTACCAGGACTGTGGGGCCTACATATCTTTTGTAGGACAACAGAGTACTTTTTATGATTGACAAGACTGACAATTAGAAAAGTGGATGCTGTGCATACTATTTACTTGAGGGAAAGGGCAAAAATAGCCATGTGTGAGGTTTTCCATCAGTCTACACAAAGGGGAGTTATTCATTGGGTGCTACTTCTTGTTGCCATGGGGAGCCATCTCCATATTCCACCTTTCAGGAAAGAGCACTCCCAAGTCTCCTGCAGGCTGAGCTTGTCAGTTGAATACTGTGGCCCCACAAGGCTGAGCTTGGAGATCCTCTCATATGATTTCTTCTGACTTTTCTGCTTGCCCTTGTGTCAGTTCCTTTTGCCATGAGACTGCTTGTATAACTGAACTAAAGGAAAGACTTTTAAGACCACATATCTAGCAGACGAGACTCTTCTCCAGACCGCTGTCTTTCATGATGTTATGACCACTCAGGCCAACCGGTATAATCCAACAAAGCTCAACAGAACTCTGTGGTAGGTTTTGAGGGTGAGCAGAAAGATAAGACATAAACTGTCTCACCTCCAGAATCATGCAACATCCTGCTTCTCTAAATATTCACTGTCTAAAATATCTGCACTGTGCATGTGGTATTTAAATATATATGGTCTGAGACTGATATAAAGCTGTATGTATATGAATTATACTTCAGTTAAAAGAACAAACAAAACACATATGTATGGTCTTCATTTTTATTTGACTTTTCCAAGGAAGCTGTCTTGTCTTTCCAATTATGTTGTCAATTCTTAAAGACTAGAAAATTTGCCCTTCATGTTTTTCAAAGCACCTGGCATAACTCAAGGCCTATCATAATTGCTACTCTACAGACATTTAGTCAAATAGTCCATAAAAAGGTATCCATTGCCTCTTCAGAGGAAGGACTGTATTAGGCTCCTGACTCTTGACTCTAGAACTTCATCGTAGAGGTTCCCATCTAAAGAAGCAAATGTGATATCCACAAGAGATCACTTTTATGACCATATATCAGAGATTAGAAATTACCACTCTATTATAAATTGGGAATTAGCTTTGAATTTCCTTGAATTTTCTCATAGTCTTCCCATTTTACTAAAATTGCCTGCAATCTCCATACAATTAACATAACTTGGGTATCGTCAATAAGCAGAAGTCACATATACTTGATAATATGAAAATCACCACTGATATATAAAAGGTTGGTAAGGACCTCCTTTTGCCAATGGAAAAGGAGGATGTTGTGTAGGATGTTAATAATTTACCAGAGTAAGAAATAAGGTTAAGCAGAAGTCATTAAATCTTAGGATGTCTCAGGGCCTTTACTTGGTTAAAACATGTTGTGAATCCTCATGACAGGCGTATTGTCTGTTAACATTTCTTAAATACATTTGAAAATGCAACTTATATCCTCAAAATACACGTAGGACTGGGGTTCCTACAAAACATACATTGGCTGACCTATGACATTTGTAAGAGACTGGATCCATCCTTTGAAGAATGCGCAGAACACAACCCAAGTTCTTGTAAGCATCTTTAAAACATATGTGTAAATAGAAATTTGCAATAAACTTCAGCTCTATATTGATTAAAAATCTTTACTCTCATTACCAACTGGTACATGACTGCTTTTTTCTGAACATACTCTTAAACTATCACTCTGATATGACTCTATATAGCAGGGTATAAATAGCACTCTCTTGCATCTGTGTTTCCAAAGTATCTAGCTATGGTAGGCTGTATCTACCACTCTTGTGAAGCAAGCAAAGATTAGTTAGAATAATATCCCTGATATGAAAAAACACATCTGGGCTCTAAGTTCTAGACCTTACCTCTCATGCCTCAACACAGTATGTTTCAGAATAAGTGCTCACAACAAACATAGAGAAAATCCTGACGGCCTCCCTAGGGAGCGTTCTTTGTTTTCATGTTTTCTGTTGCTTTTGTAACCACCTTGATCTTCATCTGTGTAAATCCATATTGTTCATTGAAGAATTAACATCAAAGCCAAACATCCAACAGCCTTCTTGCTTTCAACAAATTTCTTAATTAAACCTAAGAGTTCCTTTTCTTTCTCACATTGAAGATTTATGTGCTCATCATGCTCACCCAAAAGTACCATATGACCCAGAGTGTTAGAATCCTCAAAACCACGTGCCCTGATCCTTATTATTTTAAAAACTGAATACACCCACACCTGAAATAACTACAAAGGCTCACTCCCCAGGCCGCTCACCAATCAGACAACACCTGGTCCAGCCCACCGCTAAGTGATCACACACGCCATACACGTGGAAAGGGGCACGTTTCTGCAGAGTTTATAATGACTTCCAGAACTTGCCTCTTCAGAGTATCACGAATCACAGCAAGCATGTGTCTAAGTTGTAATTGGGAGGTGGTGTCTCTTAATCATTATTTAGTTTTAATAAGGACTCTTTGGAAAGAAATATATTCTGAGATTTCTGCCACTCAAAGCACAGCCCTCAAACCAGCAGTATCAGCATCTTGTGGGATCTCGTTAGAAATTAAAAATATAAGTCTCCAGCCAAACCAACGGAGGCTGAAACTCCATTTCAACAAGACTTCTGTGCATAGTAAAGTTTGAGAAACACAGAAATCTGGTCAGATTTCCCTTTCTAGACTTCAAACCCACTCACACTCATTGTACAACTAATGACAGTTTCCTCTCTTATGAAACTAAAATATAATGAGCAAACTGTAGTATTGTAGAAAGTGATACTAAAAAATTTCGAGCATTTTCCCAAAGACAAATATTGGATGTTGCAACAAGCAGAGTGTTTCATGACTGCAGAGTTCCTTTAAGAAGTCTTTCCTATCCAAAATTATGCTTATTTACTTTGATGTTTGCTGCTAGGCTATAGAAGGGCCTGTTGACCTTATGTTACACAAAGTAACGGGTTTATGAGATTGGCTTTCACAAGAGTCAATCATTTCTGCTTTGGGGATGTAATAAAAAGAATCAGGAAAACACCGCCATTTAAAGCAGCTTGGTTTGTGTTTCCTTCCCCATCAAATGGTGTGGATTTTGGGGAAGAGATTATTTTAATCCAGAGACCTAATTGAGTGGATAGTACCTAACTGTATTTAGCACTCTTGAGATAGAACATTACAGCACAGGAGGAAAGCTCGTTGGTCTCCATTCCTCGGTGTGATGTATCTGCTTTGCTAATTATTTTTTTTAAATCCCCAAATTAGGTCTAGCCCAGAGAAGAGAGTCATCCACTGATTTGAAAAAGCAAAGGGAGCAAAAGAAAATGAGACATAACTCAAAAAAAAAAAAGCTTTCAGTTTTTAACAAACTTCAGATTTTATATTCAGTTTTGTTTGACCCCTTTTAAATTAGACACTGTAGTAAATTAGACACACTTTTATTCTTGTGGTGTTGTCATCTCCAGAAACCTGTTTTTCTAACTCATCTTTGAAAAACTATCCTCAAAATACTCTTTTGAGCATCACAGGAAAATGACATGATTTTGTTCCCACTGGTTATTTTTAATTTTAAATGTTGCTATCCAGCCTTATCTCCCACCTTTTCTCCCAAAGTTAGGTCCCAGTGGTCTCAAATCATTCCCTTAAAATCAAGAAGCCAACTCTAAAATACATCTTGCCCCACTTGATTTTTAAAAGTTTGTGCCCAGCAATAAGGAATATCTAAGCAGTTTTGGCCAACAGTAAAATGAGGACAACAGCATCTGCCTCAGTTTCTTTCTGTGAAAATCGAAAATACTCAGAGGAAGATACAATACTCAAGTGTCTGTAGGAATTCTGGTCAGTTTTTGCAAAATATTCAATTCGGACTCCAGGCATGCCTCATCATGCACAGCAGCCATCAAATTTTGCATCGGTGACTTATGCAACTGGTGAGCTCTCTAAAGATTTCTCCATCCCTCAGGAACATTTTCTCTTACCCCCCCCAACCCCAACCCCATTCTCTGCCCTAGGTCTCCACAAGGTCAGCCAGGAATGGAGGCCAAGTGAGATGTCCAGAGGAAGGGGTCTGCTATGTAAATAAGAGTGAATGAGTGTGTGTGTGTGTGTGTGTGTGTGTGTGTGTCCAGAGCTAAGGCCAGGGCAGCAATTGTGACTTGCAGCAGTGAGGGACACCATGTACTAGAGGGTGGGGTTTTTCTAGTGTGTTGTGGAAAGCATAGCCCGGCACTGGGGATGCCCAGCACCACCTCCAAGTTCCAAGGGCCAAAGATTGCGTAAAGTTCAGGTGGGAGATCCCAGTGTTTGGAATCTATCAGAGCTTAAAGCAATTCAGGAGATGTCATAGATGAGTTGTCAATCCCAACGGAGCCTCCCAAGCATCAGCAGAGACAAAATTCTCGAGAGTCCTTGGAGGTTATCTATGTGCATTTTCTAAGTGTCTCCATGGTCTGGAGGAGAGAGAGGGGACTACTTCCAGGAAGACTGCAGTCAAACAACCTGGATTCAAATTCAGCCCAGCCATTACAATCTGTGTAATCTTATAATTACCACCCACTCTATACAAGAATGCTAAATATTTCTACTAACCGCTATCCAACAAATATTTAGGTTTCAAAAGACACAGCAATGAAGAAAATTCCTATCTTTGGTAATGTCACTAAAATGATGATAGCATTCATTCATTAGGTTCGTACTTTACACCTGGATCTATTAACATATTTCACATACATCATACCTCTTATTAATTCTCATAAGAGTCCTATGAAACAGGGATTAATTATATCCATTCTACAGTTGAGGAAATTCTAGCTTAAGAGTTTAGATCACTAAAGTTTACAACAGTAGTAAGTATCAGAAATGGAGTTTGAACCAGATGGGTTTTTGTTCACAAAGCTGGAGTGCTCGAGCCCTGACACCATTCGGTAGGTAATAGGGAAAAGGCATGGCTCAAATAAATCCTGAGCAAGACAAAAATCATAAAAACCAGAGTAAAGATACAAATATATACTAAAAGGGTTGGAAATGACACAAGTACTAGAGAAGGAAGAAGCGCACCCACATTTAACCAGGGGATTATCAGTGAAGTTATCCTGAAGAAGGAGATGCCAGGGATAGATTGGAAGAGCTTTCCAGGCTAAAAAAAAATAGATATAGATAAAGATATAGATATAGAAATAGATACAGATATTAATAATGATCATCTTCCTTGCAGGAATTTATAGGAAATTGTTTATACTTTTCTCCACAGAGCTCAAATAATTGCCCCAACTTTATTCTAATTAGCTTTCTCCCTTGTGAGGAAAGAAATAGTGTACTAATTTTGATCTCTCATTTGCGAAAGAGGAAAATGATACCAGGCTTAAATAAATTTTTCAAGATCCTATAGAATACCAATAAAACAAAAGGAACAAATACAAGTTTGGATCTTGGGACTCTGTTTTAATCCAGCAACCTGTTCACATGATCAGCCTCTTATTTAAACACAGGTCTAAGTGTACCCTTTGCAAATACGTTGCAAATTCACGCACATCTTTCCTTTTCTTTTTTTAAGAATATAAAGCTTTCTCAGGAGGATTGTAGAGACAAGTTCAATTTTTGGAAATGAGGTGGAAAATTCAGCATTACAGTTCCCTCAGTAAAGCTGGGGATCACAGTATTTTCTTTCAAAAGCTTATTTGGGGTTATTTCATTGGTTCATCTCATTTAGAACCCCACTGCAAGCTAATGATGCCTACAAGTGTGCAGGGAAATGAAAACATGGCAATGGTAGTTATCTCCACCAAGCCATTTGGCCACTCAGCCAGGACAAAAAAAAAAAAAGTAGGTCAGAGTGTGAAAATGACCATAGTTTTCATCCATTTTCTTACCTCTGAATCTTTTCAGGATGTAGACCAGCCTGTCAAAAAAGTGCATGGGCTGGTGCTCATAAATGGTTATTTATGGGGTTATATGGCAGAGACTGCCCATTATCTCCTCCACCTTCTTCCATAACAGAAATACTTTATTTGGTCATACAGCCACCCAGGAGGGAAGAAAAGGACAGACTTTCTTGCCATCAGTTGCATCAGAAAGCTTACTTCTGGGCAATATAATAGAGGCAGAACTTGATTTTCAGCTTCCAGAGAACATGCTTAAAGGTAAGAGAGAGATTGCCTTCTCTCCTTCCCTTTCTTCTCCTTCCTAATGGCTGGAATACAGATGTAATAGCTGGAGCTTCAGCAGCCACTTTAAGCCATAAGAACCACTGTAGTTTAAAGCCACAGATGAGACAAGATAGAAGAAAACTTGATACCATGTCCTGCTATACCAGTTCTGGATCTCATGACTTCTTTTTTTTTTTTAAGATTTTATTTATTTATTTGACAGACAGAGATCACAAGTAGGCAGAGAGGCAGGCAGAGAGATAGAGAGGAGGAAGCAGGCTCCCCACTGAGCAGAGAGCCAGATGTGGGGCTCGATCCCAGGACCCTGGGATCATGACCTGAGCCAAAGGAAGAGGCTTTAACCCACTGAGCCACCCAGGCGCCCCTGGATCTCATGACTTCTTGAAGTGACAAACTTTTATCTTGAGTAAGGCACTGTTATTTTAGGTTAGTTATTCTATTACTCATAGCTGAACCTAACAGAAGCTGGAGCAACTTCTTGGGCATTGTAGTTTGCTCTGCAATCAGGCGGAATAAGTATCTTTCTTCTGGTTTCTCTAAATAGTTGGTACTGTGGCAATTACTAGCTAGACCACTTAATTGGCAATTTATCAAGAACTATCTTTGGACATTTTTTTGTTGTCATTGCTTTAAGCTCCTATTTAAAGCATTAATTACAATTCATCTTGTATACGTCCATGTATTAAACCTATTTTTTTCCCCAACTAAATTGAAAGCTGCTTCATTGCCGAGTTTCACCCATGAATTCCAGATATGCAAGTCTCAGTGATAACTTCAGGATACATTTACCATCTGTGTTAAAATTTGAAACACAATTTTTTTCAGGGATGATCTGTTCATTTGTATACAGAGAGTTACTGAAAAGCAAGGTAGCATAGGGTTTAAGAAATTGGTTTAAATCCCAGACACTTTAGCAGGTAAGTGACTTACTCTCACTGTGCCTTAATTTCCTCATCTAGAATATGAAAATAATAGCTGACAATAATATAGATAAAAAATAATAATATAAAGTACTCTCTTAGGAAGTCGGTATTGCATGGAGTCTCATTTCCAGGTCAGAAAACTAAGATTCAGAGAAAGTCAATAGCTCAAGTTCACAGAAGTAGTCAGGAGTCCCAGTGAGATTCACTGGTGTCCTGAGCTTTTCAGCAAGTTCTTCTTCTTCCATGAAAATACTACAATAGCAATACTGATATTTCTGCCCCAAACCTACTCGTCTGGAATTTTCTTTTAAAGCCTACTAATTCTATCATTCATTTTACACTGTCTTGTCATTCCCCCCACCCCCTCTTTAGAATGCTTTTCCACAACTAACAAAACATTTTGAGGGGAAGAATTCCGTGTAACATACCTTTGTCACACAAGCCCCTTTCAAATAGGCAAGAGATTTTTTAAAATATTCTATTTATTTATTTGACAGACAGAGATCACAAGTAGGCAGAGAGGCAGGCGGAGAGAGTAGGGGAAGCAGGCTCCCCGCTGAGCAGAGAGCCCTATGTGGGGCTTGATCCCAGGACCCTGAGATCATGACCTGAGCCAAAGGCAGAGGCTTTAACCCACTGAGCCACCCAGGTGCCCCTAGGCAAGAGATATTATTGATACTAAAGATGTTCTTGTGTTGGAGAGCATTGCAAACTATGGAAAACAAAAGAAGGCATCAATTCTAATAATATTTTCTACCACAGTGAAAGTCTTCTTATTAAAACAAGAATATGGCACAAGTAACATAGGACCCAAACACAAACCCTACTAGTCTACATTGACCAATGCAATTTGCCATGGACATTCTAAGTATTAAAATAATTAATTACATAAACATTAAGAATATATATTCCATTCATTGTCTATGCTCCTGTTTTAACAAGGAGTGGTTCATTTTATATATTAAATGAACTCATTATGTTTGGCTTGTGTAAATCAGAAGGAAATTTCTTAAATGGAATGATCAAGAAATAAATTCCCAATCTGAGCCACAGAAAATCTAAGAATTTTTTGAGTCTCCTTAGATGTCATATTTTAGTGACCTTGGGGAGTATATATAACTACTTATTAACTACTATTTAAATGGCAATAGTATAGTCTCAACCTCTGGTAAAATCAATTGAGCAAAAAAAATTCAATATTTAATAATGTGATTGTTAAGATCTATTAGAGACTACCAAAAGAAGCAAAACAGTCAATATGAAACAACTAAAATTAGGGAAAAACAAATTGGGAGCTCTATGTAATTTATATTTATAAAACAGCCTTCACTATTTAAAGACATGTCTAAGAAAATATGCCTATTTATAGATGCAAACTTTCTACAAAATGGAAATTGTGCTGATGTTCATTTTTTAACTGGAGACCAGAATAGAATAATCATAAATGTGTTTCACCATTGCGTAGCATTTTATAGTTTATAAGTAACTTTGGCCTCTATTATTTTATTTAATTCTCATATGAATTCCAAAGTAGCAGGTATTAGTATCCATCCCCATTTTACAAAATAGGAAACCAAGGATCAGAGAAGCAAGGTCTCCTTTCCAGGATCCCATAAACAGTGAGCAGCTGACCTATTTATTCTGGATCCAGTGGTCTTCCTAATAAAATATGCTTTATAATCTTAGCACAGATCAGTAGCAGACTTCAAGTCCAACATCTGATTTTCCTTTCCAGGGAAGATCAAATGAGGAATACCGTAACTGGTACTTTGTACGGATGTGTTAAGTTATAACACAATTGTCCCCAGCTGACCAAAAATAAAACAAAAGATTGCCCATCAACCAACTATACTCTTGAAGCATGTTTATTATCTATGGATAGGAACTGAGTCTACAGTTACCTCAGGAGATATATGGGGAAATTATTTGAATTTACCTGTAAAATGAAGAGTCAAAGCCCTTGATAATTTTTCACCAATCAAGAGAACAATCCAGAACAAATTCTTCCTTCCCAAACACTGAAACATGCATTCCCTTTCATCAACTCATGCACCACTTTATTCTCTGGAATTAGACCCAAGTGTGCAGCCTGTGGACATACAATGACTGGGCACAAAGGAGAGCTGTCCCAGATGACCTGGGCCCAGGTGCAGAATAAACTAATGTTCTTCCTAATGTGCTCTCCTTTTTAATAATAATAAAAAAGTTATAATTACTTTTTAAATAACTTTTTCCCATTTGGATAAGTGCAGTTCATGAGTGTGGATCTCCCTGGTCCGAAGCATACTGTTCATGCTTGTTAATGATCGACCCCCATAGTTTCCTAATCACAAGCTAATCTTACTTTGGTGGGTTAATATTAACAATCATCTCACTTATAAAGACTATTTATTATCAGTTTTTCAAATTAACAGTTGATTGGCATTAAGCACAACTTCTTTCAAGGGGCAGTGTCCTTGTATATAACTAATTAAACTAGGGAACTCATCTGCTCAAAAATTGCAAGAATTAGAATTGTGAAAAAATAACACTTTTGCCTCAAAATTGCTATACTCATATGCACAAAGTTTCTATATAATGTGATGAAATAATTATTGTAATTAGCATCTTAATTTGAATTTAGATGCAATTTGTTTTTTTTTTTTCTTTTTAGAAATCTAAATTAATTCCCTGGGAAACTGATGAGAATTTTTCAAAGTAGAAATAAATGCCTGTAATAAATCAAGAGATAAGGGAACAGGCAGAGATTATTCTGCAATTAAAGTTTACTAAATTAATTCCACTTAAACTCCTTGGAGTTTAATGCAAAAGAACTTGGAAGTATGTATCTTCCAGGATTAAAAAATTCACACACTGAAAACTTAAAGGCAAAGAAGGGAAAAGAACCACATAATCAATATTTCCCTAAACACTAATCAGAAAATAAATGTTAATATTCCTCTCACAGTTTGATATTAAAAATATAAATAAAAGACACCAAACTTGAGTAAATTAAGTGGAAACATGGACAGGTGATTGGAAGTTGAATGTGAATATTTGTTTTACCCAAATGAATGTAAATTTCATTAGTTGATAATTAAAAGGAAATTATACAGACATTACAATTACTGGCAATGGCATAAATTATGAAGCTGTATGGCAAAACAATTTAGGAACCCACATCGCTGTTACTATTGTCAAACTGGTTACCAGAGAAACCTAGGATAAATAATATATTCTGTGACTATGGAAATGAGGCCTTGATGTGTTGCTAGGCTGTTAAAGCTAATGTCATTGTATAAAACAATAATGTTAAACATTATTAGTTTTTTAATTATGTCAGTTAATTAGAATTGTTCCTGTTAATTGCCTATGATTCATCTCCAGATGAAAAATGCTCAAGTAAGAGCTTTGGCTTTCTCTCTCTCCCAACACAGCATCTAAAACAAGGCCTGAGTTTTGTACCATTGGATTTTACAAATACCATTAACCTGGGCAACAACAATAATCATGGTCAAATCCGTCCATAATAAAAAGTGCTTTAATAAAAATACATTATTAAGGCAGGTACTCAAGAAAAAAGAGCCAATATTTTACTACTGTGGACTGGAAAGTGACCCTTAGTTCCCAAATGTTGGTTTTATGTCAGAGATTTTCACCAACAAATTAAAAGCAAAGGTAATAAGGTTAAATTAAAGACTGTCTGACATTTGTCTAGCCTATGAATACTGAAACATTGAACTTCTATGAACCCTGAACTTCTTCCCTTATTTTTCATGACCTCAGGAAATATTTATATTTTCTTAGTTTTATTTATATTGTCCAATATTTATTGAGCATCTTAATATATTGTAAACACCATGTTAAATATTTGATATCCAGTTTTGGTGAAAATCTTATGACCTGCCCTTGTGGAGCTCAGAGTTTAGGGCCACAAAGGAATCAGTATACCATTGAGACCATGGAAACTTCTATACTGTAATCTATACTTCTATACTTACCGTATCATGGAGACCATCGAAACTTCTCAGTCATATTGTAGGGTCATGACGAGCACACTAACAAACTAGCACTGAGCTCTTCAGGTTTCCCCTATATGGAATAAGAACAGGAATGCTTCTTCATGAAGTTTTGTCCATTATGGCATTCCTAATGTCTAAACAATGATTCATGATAGGTGTTTACTTAATATTTGTGGAATGGATGAATTATCCATTGCTGAACATGAAAACAATACCAAATAGGCCTCTCAAGACAGATTTTGTTCCACTGATGTTAAACGTTTTCAACATTACACTAAGAGAGCTTGTTAAATGTTCTCAATATTTACACTAAGAGAGTTTAGACTAAAAAAATTTTTTTAATCAGTAAATTAATTTTTCAATGACCATAGTTTAGCTAGGTACAAGAAAATGTTACAAAATTTGTGTTTTGGATGAGAGTCCTTGTTTTTGAAATGTCTAAAGTTTTTGGTGCAAAAGGAGATTTCAGAGAGCAATTTGCCATACCACGATGAAATGGTATCCATGATATGATTGCACCCACTCCCTACAATATATAGTAGCAAGACTCAATTTGTAGAAGAGCAAAATAATAAGAACAGGACAGGCCTTTCCTCTTCACCAGCCACCTAAAAGATACACTTGAAGGGTGCTTCACGAAGCTTCCAAAAGTGTTTACCACACACACATCTGTGGTATAGCCTGATTTATGGAAGACCCTGGTTCACCAATCCCTGCCTTAGTTCTGAACAAATCTACTGTCCCAGCTGTTACATTTCTATCAGCCTTTAATGAGAAGAATAATTTTCTGTTCCTAAACCACTTCCTTGAATTGGTTACAGTGATTTCAATTCAGTGGCAGGAGGGTCTGACTAGGACAATGAAATGATGCCTTAACACCTGCAAGTTTCTGGAAACCTTCATATGTCTTATGCTTTATCTGGAATCTGAATTGATGGGTTGGGAAGGACTGTTGTGGAAACCGACTAATCCTGCATCACAAAGGAAGCATTATGACTGCTTATTTAAGGATAAAGAAAGGACTAGATAATATTAACACACAGAATCCTGGACCCCATACACATTTGTACCTTTCTAGACAATTTCCCAGCTTGCTTCACATGTTATTCGGTAGTCAAGCTGCCAAACAGACTTTCTGTCCCAACAAAGATGGTCTCTTTCCTTGGAGTTTCAATTTTTGTCATTTGGCTGATTGGAGAACTTGGCTGAGCAAAGCATCATCCGAGATGATTTCTCTTGTTGCGAATTCAAAAGGCTTTAGCACTCTGCACAAATGATCCATTAGCGTCCATTGTCTAGAGTTCAGGAAAACACCTTCTGCAGCATTGTGAGCTAATGTCTATGGCTTTTTTCTTTCTCTTTCTTCTCCTTCTATGGGAAAGCATGCCTCCCAACATATACAATGGCAGGCTTGTCAGTATGTGAACACTTTATGTATGATTAACTGAAGTTGGGAGAAACTGTCACACTTCAAAATTTCTCAGAGAATTCTGGCAAATGGCAAGAACAAGATGCAAAAAGACTGGGAAATCTGCAGTATTTCCAAGTTTATTGGGAGAATATAAGTCCAATAAAATCAGTAGAGGAAAGAGAACAACTCAGATTTTAGTGTGCATGGTCACATATTTCCAGGTGGACAAGATAGAATAAAACATTGCCAACTCTTTAAACTCACAGTTGTGTTGTAAAAACAAGAACTTAAAACAATACATGCTGGAGTGGAGAGGGGTGGGAGGGATGGGGTAGCTGGGTGATAGACACTTAGGAGGATATTATGTGTTATGGTGAGTGCTGTGAATTGTGTAAGACTGATGAACCACAGATCTGTACCCCTGGAAAAAATAATACATCATATGTTAGTTTTAAAAATGGGCAATAAATATATATAGGATATTAAAATATATATTTTAAAAAACACAGTAAACTAAAACAACTTTGAAAAAGAACAAAGTGAGAGGACCTGTACTATCTAATTTCAAGGCTTCTAAAACCATAGCAAGACACCATGACAATTGGATAAAGATAAATGAATAGATCAACAGAACAGAAAAGTCCAGAAATAGACTCATAGGTATATAATATGTGGACAGTTGTTTTTCCACAAAGATGCAAAAGCAATGGTTGGAGAAAGAATTATCACTGCAACAAATGGTGAAAGAACAATTGGATTTACAGTTGCAAAAACAAACAAAAACCTCTTCAGTTTGATCTCTACCTAGCACCAATATAAAAATTAATTCAAAGTGCATCATAGATCTAAATGTAAGAACTGATACTACAAAAGTTGAAAAGAAAACATAGGAAGAAGTCTTTGTGACCCTGGGTTAGGCAGAGATATATTAGATTTGACACCTAGAACATGGACCATAAAAAAACAAATTAATAAGTCAGACTTGTCAAAATTAAAGATTTCTCTTCTTGCAAACTCACTCTTAAGAAAATGAAGAGAAAAATCATGAAGCAGGAGAACATTTCTGTAAACCGTAGTAGACTTGTATCTAGAATATATAAAGAATTCCCAAAACTGAAAGAAAACAACCCATTTTTTTTTAAACGGGCAAAACATTTGTACTGACTTTAGCCACGATATACAAATGGCAAATAAGCCCATGAAAAGATACTTGACATCATTCCTCATTAGGAAATGCAAATTAAAATCTCAACGAGGTGCCATTAGAAGCCCATTTTAAAAGGCAAGCTTTTAAAAACTGACCATCTCAAGTGTTGATGAGGAAGTGAAGGAATAGGAACTCTCACAAATTTCTTTTTTTTTTCTTGTTTATGGCCAATTGATTTTTTTTATTATGTTCAGTTAGCCAACATATAGTACATCTTTAAATTTTTTTTAAAGATTTTATCCATTTATTTGATAGAGAGAGAGACAGAGTGAGAGAGCATGAGAGGGGAGGTCAGAGGGAAAAGCAGGCTCCCCATGGAGCTGGGAGCCCAATGTGGGACTCGATTCCAGGACTCCGGGATCATGACCTGGGCCAAAGGCAGTCGCTTAACCAACTGATCCACCCAGGCGCCCCTATAGTACATCTTTAGTTTTTGATGTAGTGTTCAATGATTCATAGTTGCCTATAACACCCAGTGCTCATTTCTGCTGGGATATAAAATTGTACAACCAATTTGGAAAACATTCTGGTTGTTTCCTAAAAAATTAAAGATATACCCACCTACCATGTGATTCAGCCATTCAATTCCTAGGCAGTTAACTCAAGAGAAACAAAAATGTAGGTCTATACAAAAAACTTGCATATAGTTGACCATATGGCTTTATTTGTAATAGCTGACCCAATGTCTATCACAGTACAAGAATAAACAAATTGTGATATATCCATACAATGGAATATTACTCAGCAACAAAAAAGGAATGAACTACTGGTAACCCAGCAACATGGACAGATCTCAAATAATTATGCTTAGTGAAAGAAGACAGACAAAAAAAACAGAATATACTTATAATTTCATTTATATAAGTTTTAGTAAATACAAACTAATATGGAGTGACAAAAAAGACTGTGGGCTGTTTGGGGAAGAGGATACAAAGAGAGGCAAAAAGGGCACAAAGGAACTTTGCGAAGTTATGGATGATAGGTTCACTTTCTCAATTGTGGTGATGATTTCCAGGTTATGTAAATACGTCAAAACTTATCAAAGTGTATACTTTCAATATGTACAGCTTACTGCATGTCAACTCTATCTTATTAAAGCAGTTAAAACAAAAATAAAAATAAAAGCAGTATATGATGAAGTTGGAAGATGATGATTGGGGACTATGCATTGTGGGAATTCTAGCAGGATCAATATACAGCATGGGCAGTATGAAAGGTTTCCCAGAAGATGTGGCACAGACCTGAATATATGAGACGCAATCTCAGTACAGATCAGTCCATCAACTAGTTTTCTGAGCACCGGCGGCATTCAAGACTCTGTGATCGGCATGATTTCAAGGAGCGTGTTGTTTAATGGGGGTAGACATACTAAACTTCAAGATAAACTGGAGGGAAAGCTGGATAGAAGCTTGTACAGACTGTTCTGGAAACACAGAGGAAGATGGGTAGCCTTACCTACAGGTTCAGGGGAGGCCTCATAAAAACAAAAACAAACAAAACAAAACAAAACTCTTTTGAGCTAACTTGTAGATGAGAATGATTAGCTAGGAAAAGAGAGGCAGAGTCAATATTCCAAGAAGAAAGAACAGTATAACCAACGATTAGAAGGTATGGATAGCATGGTGCATTCTGAGAACAAATCAGTCAATATCAACGGAAAATAAAAATGAGATCCAGAGTGATATTCATGCATTTATTCACTCGGTTTGTTACTCAGAAAATGCTTGTTAAGTAGTTTCTACTTCATCAGGCTACATCTGATGATAAAACAGGTGAAGTTCTTTACCTTATAAAGCTTCTCTTGTGGAAAGGGAACTCATTCTAGACAGTGCCCTTGAGAAACCCAGAAAGGTCAATGAAGACCAGATTCTGAAGAGATTTGAATAGCATCCCAAGGTATTCAGGATTTATTCTGGAGGCAAAAGAGAGCCATGAAAAATTGTAAACAGAAGAACTACATGGTCAGTTTAATATTTTGAATATCATGCAGACTTAGAGGGGTGGGTGGGTCTGATGAGGACAAGACTAGAGAAGAGGAAACCTATTAGCTAGCTCACTGTCCCAGGAACCAGGATTGGAAACAGAAGAGTAAAACATTTGAGGGTTAAAATAATGATGAGTTCTCTGGGAAACAGTATGGAGGTTCCTCAAAAAGTTGAAAATAGAACTACCCTATGACCCAGCAATTGCACTACTGGGTATTTACCCTAAAGATACAAACGTAGTGATCCGAAGGGGCACGTGCACCCCAATGTTTATAGCAGCAATGTCCACAATAGCCAAACTATGGAAAGAGCCTAGATGTTCATCAAGAGATGACCAGATAAAGAAGATTTGGTGTACACACACACACACACACATTGGAATATTATGCAGCCATCACCCCCCCCCCCAAATCTTGCCATTTGCAACAACGTGGATGGAAATAGAGGGCATCGTGCTAAGCAAAGTAAGTCAATCAGAGAGGGACAATTATCATATGATCTCACTAATATGAGGAATTTGAGAAACAAGACAGAGGCTCATAGGGGAAGGGAGGAAAAATGAAACAAGAGGAAACCAGAGAGGGAGACAAGACTTAAGAGACTTTTGGTCTCAGGAAACAAATTGAGGGTTGCTGGAGTGGAGGGGGGTGGGAGGGATGGGGTGGCTGGGTGATGGACATTGGGGAGGGTATGTGCTATGGTGAGTGCTGTGAATTGTGTAAGACTGATGAATCACACAACTGTAACCCTGAAACAAATAATACATTATATGCTAATGAAAAAAGTCACATATTATATGATTCATTTATGCAAACTGCCTAGAAAAGGAAAATTTATAAAAACAGAAAGCAGAATAGTGGTTGCCTAGGTCTAGAGGTAGGAGCTGAGACTAACTGCATATGGTAGGCGCAGGAATCTTTTTCAGTTAATGAAAACGTTTCAAAGCTGGATTGTGGTAATGTTTGCAAAATTCTATAAATTTATTAAAATTTATTGAATTGTACACTTAAAATAGGTGAATATAATGTAACATAAATTATACTTCAATAAAGTCTTTTTTTTAAACTCCAAAAAGAAAAAAAAATGATGAGTTCAGTTAGAGGCATGTTGGCTTTGAGGCAGCCAGGAAGCAAGCAGCTGGATGTATTAGTCTGGGGCTTCCAGGAAGTGAGATCTAGAGACAGACATGTGTGCTGAGAATCTTATTCTAGAGAACAGAAGACAGAAGAGACAAATTTCTCCCTGGTGCATCTGTCAGACACTGGATGCTCATCTAGTTTTTTGCATAAAGTGCCCCTGTCCTGGCGGTTACCCACTCTTACTAGTCTTACCTAGCCACCCTCAGCATAATGTTCTGCCCCGAGGAGATGCCAATCGAAGGTATTAGACCCAAGGTGATCACACCAAGGAATATTGGATTTAGGAGTTTTAGAAATTATTGCACCCCTTCTCTTCCACTTACAAAATTCTTGCTTCAAAAATTTTATTTTAGGGGGGATGCCTGGGTGGCTCAGTGGGTTAGAGCCTCTGCCTTCGGCTCAGGTCATGGTCTCAGGGTCCTGGGATCGAGCCCCGCATCGGGCTCTCTCCTCAGCAGGGAGCCTGCTTCCTCCCCTCTCTCTGCCTGCTTCTCTGACTACTTGTGATCTCTCTCTCTCTCTCTGTCAAATAAATAAATAAAATCTTTTTTAAAAATTTTTATTTTGGTAATCTACTGTTTATGAACATACAACAAAAGGTGCAAAAATCCTACTATAGATTTAATAAGCTGCCTAAAGAGCTCTTAATGAATTAACAGCAACAAAAACAAAAAGCAGAAAGCGTCTAAAAAGAACAAGACTTTATTTGTATGTCAGTCTCTCTGAGTATGAGGGAGGGTAGTAGCTGCTTCTTGTTAAACTAGAATCTAAAAAATTTAGACTAATGATAATGTCACTTGTCCCAAAGATCTTTAAAATGCCCAGAGATGTTAAGTAGTCACTTAACCCTCCCATAAACATTATATTTGAACTACCTATCAAGCCGTATCTTATACACCTTCTTGCTGAAGCAAGAGACATTCTCGAGCTACCATATATGAGAAATGAAAGGCTTGGATGTAAAACCAGAGTTCTTGATATATCAGCAAGCCAGACCTAATATCCTGGCCACTGAAATGGACAGAGGAACTTATGGATGGGTTTTCCCATGATCTCGTTTCTTCCCTTTTGACAACAGGCATCTCAGGGCTCCCCTGTATCAAATGTGCTTCTAATTTCTGTTCTTTGCTGAATGTAGCCTAAAAAGTCTCCAGTGATACAAACTTAAAATTTAATGAATAAATGCCACCGTTATGCATTTAATACTGAGTATTGGGATGGGATAGAAGATTTCCCTACTTGCAGAAACTGTAGAAACCTGAGGATCCCAAGAGAAGACAATCATATCCATGGCTTCTCTTTCCTCTCAAGGAAATTCCAGCCTTCTTTATAGAAAATGACTTTTTTAGCAACAGGGAAAACCAACAAACAACACCCCCCCACACACACATACCTTCTGACTTGTGGTTGTGGTTTTTTGTTACTGTTAGTGATAGAGGTACTTCTTCCCTTCCCCTCCTCCTACTTGTATGTCTCCATATGCCTCTCTCATCTAAGTGAAGACAAGGGGTTGTTATTCAACCTGTGTGATTCCAGGGTCCTAAGTAACTATATAACTCTCAATGCCAAGAGCAACTCAAACACTGTAAAGATCAGTTCATTTCCCTTTGACAGCCAGTATATTTTTCTGGACATGCATTGATCTGCTTGATAGTACTTTTGATTCTCTATACCCTTCTGATGTCAAGGAGAGCTGGAATGCTTTATGGGATGCCCAATACAGCAGCTTACACACAAGACCCTCACTGACTCATAATGGGAAGTCTCCAGGTCAGAAGGTTTTTACCGAAAGTCACAGTTTTTGCTACTGTGTATGGGATCTCCTTCCTCCTGTACTCGAGCACTGAGGGAGGAACAGGAGGCTGGTCTTCTTCACTCTTATAAGTGGCTTTCTTATTTAGCTGTAAAATTTTTCTAACTTCTTATGTTGAATACTTTATAAATATAATTTGTTTCAGGTTTAGAGGGGCTAAAGCATATTCACTTTTTACATTTGTCAGAAGTCTTTGACACAATACTCACAATTCATTTAGCTCAGAGTTTCATAACAGAGAATATTTCTGTGTCCTAAAACACTGCCTGTGAACTATCTTTGCAAAGTTGGGGGATTGTTACAGTACTTAAACTCAGAAATTCGAGGCAGCAGTTCTCAAAGTGTATATCATTTCTAAATGAAATAATCTTGGGAAATAACTTCAGTTTATACAAAACTTCAATCACTGTTTTAGAAAGAGAGTCTGGAAAACTTCTCAAGAGCGCCTATGCCTTTTTCTGAACTACAAGCATCAGAAGGCATTCACTCCAGTCAGTGTACATGCCAGTTTTATTCAGTGTGGCAAGGGAAACACAGCACCTCTCGTGTGAACCTTATTCAGCTACCAAAGAACAGACCCTGGGTCCTTCCATCTGTGGAAGGGGAGACATAATACATTTCTAACATCGTCTACGGTCAGACATTAAAAGAAACAGCCTTTCATTGTTTCTCACATCTAGTTCACGAGCACAACCCAGGCAATTTAGGAGGAAAATGAAAGACTACAAAACCGAATGCCAAATCACAATTTCCATACTTCGATCTTGATGTTCCTCTACTGGATTGGGCTCTTTAATATTCTCCAACGCCTGTGACAACCACTCTCCGAGTGTTGGAGATGCAATTTCGATCTCTTTTTCTCTGAGTCTTTGTACCTTTTAGTCTAACAACAAAGAGGAACAAAGATCCTAATTATACCCATAATCATTATTATCTGAAGAAGTTCCTAGTAATTAAATTTTAAAGAAAATTTATTTAATGAGCTTTCTACAGTCACATCCAAGCAATACACATTCAAGTAGATAGTGATTAGTATGAAATAGCACTAATTTGAATGACTTGATAAAAGCTCCTACTCCACTACTATGTTTTTAATAATTGTGTAATTACATAGAGAATTATTCCTGTAAATATCGCTTGTTTTATATAGAATGGAGGACATGAAGATGTGTTCTATCTGGAGCAAATTTCCAATATTTTGAAGCTGTATCTTCTTGTGTCAGCTAAAAAGTTAATATGTATGTCTTAATTACACAAACACACACATACTCTCTTGCATGGAATATACACCTTTCATTTGCATGAGTTCAGAATAAGTGCTTAGCTTAGTAGAAGCAGAGGTGGAGGGAAAATAAATCTCTGAAGGAGTGCATGGTCATTACCAGTGAATAGAAATGAAAAGCATATTTCAGTGAACATCTCCTAATTATCCCATAAGAGAGGGATGATAATTGGCATAGACTATATCGTTGTTGCGTCTCTATCATTTCCAGTGATTCATGGAGCTTTAGAAATGTTCTCATGTAATATTGTGCATTTGTTCTTTTCATTTCAGGGCAAAAATAAAGTGCTGATCTTAAATACAACTGTAGAAAGAGGAACTACAGCTCAAAGCAGACCTCATTCATCTGAACACTTTTTCATATCATGGGACTAAGATTTCAAGGGATCCCATATATACTCAAACAACTATTACGAGAGACAATGAGACAGAGGGGACATATACTTCTCGAGGACTTAGGAGATTAAGTTCAAATTCCTGCTCTGCCTCTAGCTGGATGGTATGATCTTTAACAAATTACTTGCCCAACTGGGGCCATGAGAAGATTAGCTATCCAATTTCTAAAGACACTTCCAACTTCCAAGTGAATTTTTTTTCAATACCACTAGCTCTATAATACATTCCACTTAATTTTATAAATAGGAAGAACTTGTTAGCTATATTCCCCTCTTCTTAAAATTTGAAATAAAAGGAAGTAGTTATTACCTTCAAGGGGAAACGTTTGAATGTAAAGTATCTAATGCAAATCTAGGTATCCAAAATATTTAACATTTTATTCAATATACCAATGATATAATGTTATATTAACTTGCTAAATGGGCACTAAAAGGAGACTAACAAAGTTAGAATGGGAAAGTAAATAAGATAGATTTGGAATAAAGATTTTTTTTAATTTTTAAATTTTTTTATAAACATATAATGTATTATTAGCCCCAGGGGTACAGGTCTGTGAATCGCCAGGTTTACACACTTCACAGCACTCACCATAGCACATACCCTCCCCAATGTCCATAACCCCACCACCCTATCCTGACCCCCCTTCCCCCAGCAACCCTCAGTTTGTTTTGTGAGATTAAGCATCTCTTATGATTTGTCTCCCTCCTGATCCCATCTTGTTTCACTTATTCTTTTCCTACCCCCCATTGGCATATTGATGGCATATAAATAAAATTAAAATGACCATGCTTTCCTAACTCCTACCAAAGCTTCTTTTTCAAACTTACACAATTTTATCCCTGTGAGGAAAAAACATGGAATTGAAGGAAAAAAAGAGAAAAACCTCCAAAGTAATTGGAACTCAGCTCCTTACTGGCAGGAACCTCATCAGAAAGAAGCTATTGGCCATCTTTGGTGCAATCTATGGCTTGCAGAGATAGTAGTGGTTTTAATGCTGCTGGAGTGGGACAAGGAGAAATTGAGTGACAAATAGCAATGCCTTGGGACACAATCCCAGAAGCAAAGCTAGTGTGGTTCTAGCTGGTGTGACTGGCCACAGGATCTCTTGGTGGAAGTAGATGGGATCTTGACCTGCCTAGGTGGGTTTATGCATTGCTGGAATTCCTCCTCCCATCAACATAAACATTATCATCACTACTGACACCAACATGACACAAAGGAAGTGTTTACATCTCCTGGGAAGTCCATCGTTTTCCTGAGCTGAAATGCTGATTTGGGAAGAGAGGTTTTGTCCCCATTTGTCTAGCGAAGTAAATTCAAGGGCAGAGCATCTTAACTGAAGTGTGTAATTCACTAAGACTTTCAGGAATCCAGGAGATGGTCTTTCACATAGGAAATAACTCCAGGTTAAGCACAAATCCAAACTCCTATTAGGTATTTATCCAAGTTTAGAAGAATTAAGAAACTTGTTTTAGGCATTGTCACCTTGTCCTCTTTTTTCATGGTTCTCACCAAATAAATTTTTTTAAAAGATTTTATTTATCTATTAGAGAGAGCGAGAGCCTGGGGTGAGGGACAGGCAGAAGGAGAGAGAGAGAGAGAAAGAGAGAGCACCTGGGGTGGGGAAAAAACAGGAGAGGGAGAGAGAGGGAGAATCCTAAGCAGGCTCCACGCTCAGCATGGAGCCCAACATGGGGCTCTATCTCATGACTGTGAGATCAAGACCTGAGCTGAAACCAAGAGTCGGACACGTAACAGAATGCACCACTCAGGCACTTCCTGAATACAATTAAAAAAAAAAAAACCTATAATGTTAAAAATCAGTTCAGTAGCCATCTTAGGACTCTGGAGATAGGCATTATTCAAACCAGTCTCCTTAATCAAAGTGGGGCAAATGATCAAGTGATAAGAAGACCATTAAATTATCCCCCTACACCCAAATTCCATGGAAAAGGCTGTCCCTCGCCATAAGTTCTCCAGTTTGGTGTGATCTTTTTGTGGAAGCTTTTTCAAGATGTATAGCGAATCAAAACATAGCTAGATAAAAGGACAAAAATGAAACTTCAAAATTTATAGTTTTTAAGGATTTTGTAGAGTATCTGCCACTGAGGGTTTTCTGCTTCGAGTCTGCTTTCAAATTTATAGTTGAAAAAGATATTAACAACTTTCAATCGAAATTATATTTACATTTGCTTTAGGTTCAACAACTACCACATTTCACGTAATGGCATTCTAGTCAGTGCACTAATCTTCATTTTTAAAGTGTTTTGTGAGTCCTTAAGATGCAAAAAAATTAACATATCATGAAAAGGGCAATTCATCAGAGGATGAAATTTGGATAGGAGCATTTTCTTTTTTAAATACATTATTTGAGCAGGCTAGATTCAGGATGAATCATCCTCGGGTTTTTCCTGTTTAATTTCACAAATAAAGCAGGCGAATGTAAAAACAAGAAGAAGGAAACTGAAAATAAGATAAGTTTGATAGCAACTCGTTGGCGATGGGGAAGAGATGCCACTTTCCTGGCTGATTTTATTTTCTATGCCCATGATGTGTGAGAAAAATGCCTGCACAGAAAAAATAAAAAGCCGAAAAAATGGATTTTGATTAGTAAGGAAATGGTACTGATTGTGAATTTGCAGTTCATCTCATTCTTCTGGTTTTCCTTTCAAAAGCCTTTTCTTCCATGTTTTATGCTCCCAGAGCTGTTAATGTAGCCTAATTTGTTGGTTCTGCTTTCAACTCAGGCATTCACTACCTATACCTGTGCCTTCTCCAGCTCTTTTATTACTCGGCATCTTTTGATGCTGGTAGTTATTTGGATATGCTTTTTATCAAGTCCCCAAGATTCCCTGAAAGGACATCTTTTCTTGCAGCTCCTCAGGATACCTAATAGCACAATTAGCCTCATTCAATTCCACAAACCTTCACCGAGGAACCTACTATGCGCTTGGCAGCTGGTCAGCAAAGCGGGGAACCGGGGATCTCGATGTATGTGCAAGTTCCCCATAATGCATCTTTCTGCCTTATTCTGACACTTCATTTCTCCCAAGCCCAACAGAGACCTCACATTTCAGATAAACGGCAGCTTAGGTCATTTAGCAACAAACTGTGTTTCACAGTTAAGGGGAGTCTGAGCTTCGTACTGTGGAGCATGCCCAATGACCAGAACCCTACCCTGTCGGCATTTCTGTGTCTGAATTCAGTGACGAAGTCATTTGGCACTTAATTAGTTAATAAACAGACCGTTTCATGGAGAGCATGCATTAGCACCTGACACCGGCTGGCAGACGAGCCTTCTTGACTGATTAAAATATACATTTAAATATATTCCCTTAATTTATATCAGTTGCAAAGTGAGGCAGTTATCTTTATAACTGAGAGCATTAGCGTAAATTATTTAGTATCTTCATTTTAATTTGCACCATATTATAATATCTATCTTGATCTCAGAACTAAATAAATCATCTGTCCCAAATTCCGAGCACACTGTGAGTCCTGAGATTTTTTTATATTGCTTTCGTGTTTTTGCCTCACAATTCTTCCAAAGGAAGCTGGAACTCAAGGAACAAAAGATCACTTGAGAGGAAAAAAAAATAAACTTTTTAAAAAAATGCTGTGGTCATTCTCAGAATGAGGAGCTTAGATTCTGGCTTACGTTTATTTTATCATGAATTGAAATATTTTATCATGAATTGAAAATAGAGAATAGTCTGAGCTTTATCAAGATGTTAAAATTTTGGTGTTTTTTTTTTTTTTTTTGTCATTGTTGCTGTTTTTTGTCTGTTTCTAATCTGGATAGAAAATCCTTGTATCATTTATAGTCAAGGCTTAGTAGAAGTTGAAGTAGAGAAGTTGAGCAAAAGACAGGACAGTGAGACACATGTCAGGACAGACAGAAGTAAATAGAATGAGGTGTTCAAAGGCTTGTTGACCAACTAAGTTAGTAGGGCATAATTACCATGACAAAAGAAGAGCCTTTTATAAAGGAGGGGAGAGCATCAAATGCTTCAAGAGAGTTGAAGGGGCAAAGCTTACTAGATCCTTGGGACAGAAGACCACTGGGGACTTTTGGAAACCATTTCAGTGAAGTTTGGCGCCAGATACCAGATTACTCATGCTGGTGATGGGTACTGTAGATACTTGCTACTAGATGGAAACCAAGAAATGAAATCGCAGTTCTAGAAAGCTGTAGAGTAGATATGTATTTTCAACAGAGGGGTGAAAGAGACAAGAGAAAGAGGATGATGAAGATGCTAGCCAGAGAGGAGATAATTTGTTGAGGAAAGTGCCCAAGAAGAAGCAGAAATGGGATAGTGTAAGAGCTCCCTTAGGAGGTAGGACATTTGTCCTAGGAGAGGGGAGAGGTGAACAAGAGGAGAAAGAGGAAAGATAAATGAAATTGAAAGAAGCTAGAAATTGTGTGGTGGTGGGTAAAAAAAATGGGAAGATGAGAAATTCCAGGAACAAAACCCATGACCTCAGTAACTGCAAATGAAGGAGAGAGAGTAAAAATTAAGTCTCAAGTGATTTTTAAAAAACTTGAATTATGATAGTGCATTAACAAAAGGAAAGAATGAAAACAAGGTAGCAGAATATCATCTTCTGAAAACACAGAGTAAAAATTAAAAATTCCAAAAATGGACTTTGTTACTTTGTTCTCTGAATAATTCAAACTTGTTCAAAGTATTGCATAAATTTGAAAAAAATACAGCTCATTCTATTCCTTACTGATAAACCACTCTGAGGAACAAATATCCCAATTTTCATGGTTTTCTTTACCTGAGGGATCTTTTAATTAAAGTCTGTTTCCATTCACTAAAGGCAGACTCGAAGACAGAGTCAAAGTATGTTTCTTCTAATCATGGAACCCTGAGTCCAGATAAATCCCTTAGTTAATACCAGGATTTTGGTAAATATTTGTTGAATGATTAATATGTGCATTTTAACACATTCTTCCATCTCATTATTCTTTTTTGAAAAGCCAAGGACAGTGCCTTCCCATATGGATAGGCTACAGTTAAACTAAATTAATTTAGTTTATTTAAAATTTAAACATTTAAAATTTAACCATTTTTTTATATATACATGCATACACTTAAGCTTCAGGAGGTCCAAAATATTGCCATAGACACTGCCTTTAAGAATCTTCTAATCCATTTAGGAGACAATACCCAACATACATGAAAAATTACATACAATAGAAGATTTCAGTAAGCTTCAAGACAAAAATACAGACATGATGAAGTAACAAATGCTTAATTGTCAGATTTTTCTAGACCAGAAATTTTAAATTTTTGTTTATATACCTGATAATTTTTTAAATTATGCACCCCTTTAGACATTTTAAATATACGTACATAAATTTTATTGTGTATTTATAGCATCAAAATTCTGTTTTGCAGTATATTATGCATTCTCTGATTTGCATATATTTTTATGAATACATTTTGACCCGGCAATATATATTGAATTGCAAATTTAGCTCACTTAATTTGTGGAAAATTGCCATATAACCAAATAGGCTGAGTCAGTCCTCATTCTCAAAGAAATCAGCCAACCAAACTCACTCTATGCTAGGAAAATAAAATCTAACTTTATTACTTTTTAAAGATTTATTTATTTATTTTGGTGTGAGAAAAAGAGAGAGAGAGCAGGGAAAGGGACAAGCAGACTCCCCATTGAACATGGAGTCCCAGCATGGGGCTCCATCCCAGGACCCTGAGACCAGGATCTGAGCCAAAACCAAGAGTCAGCTCTTTGATGGACTGAACTACTGAAGCACATCTGACTTTATCTTTCTTTTTTAATTCAAATGAACATGTTAATGAATGTCCCCACGGCAATCTTTTCCTTTCTGAATTCCATTTTTAATTACATCTATAATGGGTAGATAGATAGATAGATAGATGGTGGATAAGTGATAGGTAGATTAGACAGACAGACAGACAGGTAGATGAGAGAGTGCGGTGCTTTGACCTGAATTTTTCGACTTGATGAAACAAGGCAGAGCATCCGTCAAGATTTCTTAACAGCAATTTTTTTGGTGTGTTTTTTTTTTTCCCTCAGATATCAAAGAACTGTCCCTTAGGAGTGAGTTATTCCATAACAAACCCTTTTGTTTTATGTTACAAGTGTTTTTACACCCTTTGCAATGATTTTTATGCCCTAGAACTTTTACACTGGGGGGCAAGAAGGATGAGAAGTGTTATTTCTTTGGTAAAATGGAATTATTTTTAAAGAGGTGGCAGGGGAGGAACATTGACCCACCACAGACCTCAAGCAGATTAATTGCAGGGGAAAATATAATTGAAGTTCATAATCAAGAGAATGATTCCCTTAAAGCTATCCATGCCTGGGTACTCTCTGGAGAGCTTTTGTGTATCCCCCAAATTGAAGGTTTTTGTTTAGATAAGGGATCAGCAAGCTATGGACCAAATCTGTCCTGCTGCCTGCTTTTGTAAATAAAATTTTTCTGGAATGCCGCCATGTTCATTGGCTTACATATTGTCTATGACTGCATTTACACCATAACGGCAGGACTGAGTAGTTACAACAGATTGTATGGTGCTCAGAGCTTAAAATATCCACTATCTGGACTTTTACAGAAAAGTTTGCTCACTTCTATCCTAGATATTATAAAATTGCTGTAAATAGATGAGAGAGAGAGAGAGAGAGAGAGAGAGGGCTCACATGCTTTAAGTTGGGGTAATCAGCCTCAAATGTGCTATTTAGCTGGAAAAGATTTGGAAAGTTAGAGAATGAAATTTGGCAAAAAGAATGCCGTCACTGTATCTAAAATAAAAGTGAGAAGTCCATCTCATCAATAAACAGACCCATGTTAAATTTCATAGCCAACAGAATTACATAGGAAGGAGAAAAGCCCAGGATGATGCCTTAGTCAAACAGAATGAGCCATTACAAACACATGCTGTCATCCAAACCAATATAAGGGTAGATTGTTCCTAATCATGTGGGCATCTCCCCTGGAAGTCTGAAAGTAGCAGTTGGCAGTGAATGAGATCCTTAAGCAGGTTTTAATAATGGTGGATGTCTTCACTAATGGAACTAATTGATTCAGATATGAAATCCAAGCTCAGTAATGTAATCTAAGTGGTATTTAGTTTTCTAATGTGACTTTGATTTCTCAGAAGGGGCTATGGTGTGTAGGTGACTCCCACTAATCTTTCTTCTAGCTGTTATTTCACTAAAATTTATATTTAATCAATTCCGTGCATTCTTGAAATCACAGTCTAAGCACCGTAAAGAATAACATCAGCAACACCAAAGGTAATAGACACCAAGACTCCACTAATTTGAACTAGTTAACTAGGAATGAGAGTATTTTTAGAGATAGAAATTTGACTTTCGTATAGATGAGTAAATCCCGCTAGGAAGGTTAGGTGTATCTTAGAAGAAGATCTTAGAAAAACTCTCTTAACAAACTGAAAGATTTAGTTAAATTCACCCCATCAATTATAACATAATCAACATTTATTAAAGGCATACCATGTAGAAAACATTGTGTATTATCTGAGTGCAGAATGATCCTTTAAAAATCTTCTGTCTGCAGATGTGATCATGCTGTTCATTTATAATAAAGGATATTTTCAGTAAGAAGATTTCTGATTTATCTCCCATCTGAATTATTAAAAATTCAAAATGGAGAATGTATAAATTCATTTTTTTTCTAGCACTCCAATACTGGCATAAGTGTGGGCAGAGATGACTTCTAAGTTCAATATTCAAAGTTTAGTATAATTAACACAAAACGTCTAACATTTGTGAGATAGATAGCTCTAAGAGTTCACTATATTCTGACATTGATTCCCATGTTTCAAAATAAACAATTGTCTTTGTACTTTTATTCCTTTAGCACTATTGTATCAGTCAGGACCCCCTCAGGAAACAAAACCTACATAGTAACTGGAACAGATAATGTAAGTAACAATATAAAGAACAATTAACATAGGGTTGGAGTATAACAAATACTTGGTTAATTAAAGGAAACAACAAAAAATACGGGAATACCAGGTATTAGGCGCAGCCACCATGCCAAGGACTTAAAGAGAGCACCCAGTAAAAACCACGCTCCCTAAACAGGGCTGAGATACAGACTTCATCAAAGAGGACATGGCTGTAGGTCACTGAGGAGCAAAAAGTAGCTGAGGTGTTAGGGCACCTGGGTGGCTCTTTTGGTTAAGTGACTGCCTTCAGCTCAGATCATGATCTCAGGGTCCTGCATCAGGCTCCCTGCTCAGCAGGGAGTCTGCTTCTCCCTCTTCTGTTCCCTCTGCTTGTATGTGCTCTCTCTCTCTCTCTCTCAAATAAATAAATAAAATCTTTTAAAAATAAATTTAAAAAAATAAGAAGTAGTTGAGGTGTCATGCACTCTGGACTTTTTGGAAATATCCCTTCTGGAGTGCTGGGGAAAGAAAGCCTTCCACAGGCAGATGCTATGCCTCAGAACTCACTGTAAAATCATCCAAGCGAGGAGTGAGAGAGGCTCTTCATGTCCCCGTGCCTTCCAGGCTTCTGGCTGCTGTTGATCATGTTGAGCTTCAGGAACTGGGATCTAGAACAGGACAGGAGCAGGAAGGTTCTAGAGAAATTGCACCCTGTAAGAACCTGGCGGGTGAAGCACACCTAAGAAGAGAAACCCATTTCTCCTCCAGAGTCCCTCCAACAAATCCCTAATGACAATACTTAATACTTTGCCAGTTGGCAAAGAAGAAATATTTGCAAAGGCTGCCTCCATGATTACAGAGCAGCAGTAGGAGAAGGGCCTATTTTGAGCTAAGAGGTAATAAGTCAATAATAACTGGAACTCTGAGTTTTTGTGTGTCTTCAATGTGCCATAGATCTTCATCACTGCTGCAAATTTCATAATTGTCCATTTCTCTACATTACCCTATACATATAACTGGAAGTCTTGCGGTAACCATTCATTCAACAAGTATTTATTGAGTGCCCTTGTGAGTGGTGTAGTCTCAAAAGTCAGGAGTAAAAGACAAAATATTATAATCCAGGCTGTAGAAGACAGTACGTACACTTGAGTGAGAGATATAAATGAACCAGTGGTTGGAAACAATGAACTGAACATTCTACCCAAAGTATAGATGCTCAGTGCCAAGAAGCACAGAGAGAAAGCTAAGTCTCCCTGGAGGAGAAAGGGGTGAGAGTGGTTTAGATTTTTCAGAAAAGTGGCATCTTGTTTGCATCTTGAAAGATGACTGGGCATTTTCCAGAAAGACAGAAGTGAAAAGTCCTCCTTCAGAGGGGGAAGAACATGCAAAGAGTCAAGGTCCTAATTGCAATGATTTATTGACTGAAGAACCAGTATTTTGGGGAGGCTAGAGACAGGGGAGCTAGCCGCCAGACAGAACTCATTCTGATTTAAAAAAAAAAAAAATTAAAACTTGACTTTAAAGGTTATCTTTTCTCCATTTCCTGAAATGTTTTTTTAGAGGAATATACTATTTTCATTTGCCTTCCTGTGGAATTGAAGATGGTAAAATTAAATCCTTAGATCTGTACTTCCTAAAAGAATCAGACTGAATGCAAAAAAAAGCACAAACACTATTTAAAAAGAAGTGACTTGCTCTGTTTTGTTTTGTTTTTTTTTTAATTCAAATGTGACTCTGGAGTACAACCAACATAATATATTGGAGGATCAGAACATCTGAGCCACATCACTGATTAGCTTCTTTTCACCCAAACTGAAGGGGAAAAAAAATATTGATGAATTAAATAAATGACTCATTGAAAATGACTGAGCATGCAACATTTTGGTAAATGTGCCATGGCAACTGCGCTGAGCTATATTTTGATTTTGAACCATAGCAGAAGGCAATACAATTCCCCGGTTTTCGAGTTCGAATTTTAGAAGAGCTAATAAAGGTTTAACACTCTATTATGGAGATCTGAGTTGCTACCCAACACAGGAGAGGAGGGAAGTCTCCAGATGGATTTTGATTCTTGGGAAGATTCTGTTTTCTTGACTGTAGGAAAAATGTGTGCTCTGAGCATAAAGAGAATGGGGAGAAGGTTCTTGCTTCCAGAACACTTGTTAGACTTGGGAGAGGGGGTCCTATACTGAATCCTGTTCTAACTCAGGTTAGAAGGCAGGTGTTAGCTATAGCTTCTGCATGGCCCAGGAGAGATCCATCAAACTGGCTGTAAAAGCTGGTTAAGGGTTCAAGGTTCATGGGTAGAGCAGGTAATCATTTATAAAGCCCTCTCTGCACAAAGAATTCCCCAAACAACTTGAATTCCCTGCTCCATCACTTGGACTTTTACCATATTACATAATTCTGTATGTATTTTATAATATTGGTTAAGTGATTGGCTTAAGCTTTCAGCATTTCCAGAAATTCCCAAACAGTACATATTTCCAGGATAGATGGTAATGACTAACACTTATTTGGCACTTACTAGGTCCTCCCATGTCTAAATTATTAAAAACAATGTAGTCATCTAATCCTTTCTTTGGAATAGGTTTGTTTTGGTTTTTTTTTTTTTAGCAACTCTGTTTTCCAGATGAGAAAACTGAACCACAGAGAGAGTAAGCAGTTTGTTAAAGGTTATACGACTAGTACATGCTGAAGTCAATACCTGAAGGTAGGCAGGTTTCACAATTCCAAGACCTTATATTGACTCTTCGTTGCCACTAGAACCATAATTAGGATTACATCGTAGATCAATTATCATATGGTTTCATTTACTTGTGGAGCATAAGGAATAACATGGGGGACATTAGAAGGAAAGAAAAAGTGAATTGGGGTGAATTGGGGTAAATTGTAGGAGGAGACGAATCATGAGAGACTATGGACTCTGAGAAACAAACTGAGGATTTTGGAGGGGAGGAAGTGGGGGATGGGTGAGCCTGGTGGTGGGTATTAAGGAGGGCACATGTTACATAGAGCACTGGCTGTGATGCATAAACAATGAATCTTGGAACACTGAAAAAGTAAAATTAAATAAAAAAAAAAAGATCTACAGGGCACCTGGGTGGCTAAGTGGGTTAAGCCTCTGCCTTCAGCTCAGGTCATGATCTCAGGGTCCTGGGATTGAGTCCCGCATCAGGCTCTCTGCTCAGCAGGGAGCCTGCTTCCTCCTCTCTCTCTCTTCCTGCCTCTCTGCCTACTTGTGATCTCTCTCTGTTAAATAAATAAATAAAATATTTTTAAAAAATGAAAAAAAGAATTACATTGTACAGTGAATCCTGATGAGTATTTATATGAACCACTGTTTTAAACATTCTATACATATATTATTTTATGTGCTCTTTACATTTAATATTCCTCCAAAATAAGTAAATGTTCTATTTGGTGAAAGAGGAAACTGAGGTGTAGTAAGGTAAAGAGGAGTTCCCAAGATCACAC